>NW_022261558.1:63693-112480 GCF_009602425.1 Actinia tenebrosa
CTCCCCCCCACTCTCTACCCCAATATTTCTTAATTCACATTCTTCCATGCGCCGACGAATCTAAATAATTCGAAGAATTGGGTGTTAATAGCTGCTAATGATGAATAAAAACTGTGAAACCGGAAACTAATTTTGTATTAGATTCTCATATCAGATTCTGTCCTTATGCGCCCCACTTGTAATCACAATGATCCTCCAATATTAAAAGGACTACAAACCGGTAACAGACCGCAAATGGTGGCAGTTAAATGGTTGTCGGCGAGAATCAAGACATGTACAGCTAAATGGCTTACGGCGAAGTTACATATTCTAAAATTGCCTTTCAGGCATTTTTAGAATTATTAATAGTTTACAGCAGTCTAGTGGAGTACTGTACATCGTTGTCTTTGCAACAACCGTACAGCGAATCGACGGTTAATTGATCTATTTGACTGATCTAGCAAACGTTCATTATCTTCTAGAACTGATCCATACACTATATAGGTTTCTTTAAGTCAATAGAACTCAGACACGGTTCAATAGGTTAGAATATACAGCATAAAACGCATATTTAACTTGTACCAGTAGACGGAATAGCTTTGGTTATCTAAGACACTTGTGGATGTCCAATCCATTCGAATAATTTTCAACCCAAATGACGTCATTCGTCAATATCAATCAGTTTCTTTTCTTAATCAAATGATGACCCAAACTACTTCCCTTTTTTATGGGGAGGGGGACGAGACATTAGTAATGAGATATTTAGATTAAGTGTTATGTAATTGTGCACCCGTCATTCAATAGAACCACCTTCTCCAGCCCGGTCTATATAGCCACCATCGCCATTAAAGGCCAACTTTACTGCTAACATAAAGCCAATTAAGATCCGTCCATCATATCGAAATCGTCCACCCTAGTATTATGGCGTTAAGTAAATTCTAAGTCAGACAAATGCCTCGGTTCTTCGTTTTTTTAAAGAAGAAACTTCTTGTCATTATCTAAACAAATCACCCTCTTCAAGAGGAAACACATGAACACACGAAAAACAGCCTCTTTGGACAGAATTTCATAAATTTTAAAGCCGATAACTTTGAACAATTCGAATTTATTCCTCGTAGAAATAGAAGCATCACAGTGTGTTAGCGCTGTGAACCACATAATTAGATTGCTTAGGCACAAAATATATTTACACATGAAAAATTATTACTTGAAAAAAAAAAACCGTGAAAAAGATATACATCACCTCTGTTTGTATTGTGGCAAGTGCCCACGGCTTTTGTTAGTGCTTTTGAAATAACAAACGAACGCGATGGAAATATCATTAGCTCAAACCAATGTTCTAGGCGAAAAGTACACGGTTAAATAGTGTTTCCGTTGGTTGCTTAGAGATTGAGTTGAGTTGAATAAACGCCGTTCTCTGGTGTTGAAAACAGTTATACCTCTCTTTTAGTGTATTTGGTTTAGTTATTAAAACAAATACAACGTAAAGTATTGAATGGAATTGTGGTAGCTTGTTATAACAAGAACATGTCGTATTTCATGACCTTTCGAGTCTGATGACTTCGATTCACTAGCGACAAATATCAATCAAAATTCGAATACAACCATGAATATTGAACGCTTGAATTTTTCCCAGATTATGGGAGAATCTTACCGGCGAATTACACGAAATACACTGTACGTTTGCCATGGTTTTAGTCTTGAGAAAAAGCGGTCTGTGTTTTGGGTTTTGAGAACCGGTTCTTCGCCACCAGGAGTTCAAACGAGCGATAGAACGAGTGGGAACCCAAAATGATTAGTGACGTCGTCTGGAACAGCAAGAAATATCCACAGTAAAGTCAACGTATCTTGTTTTATCAGCCACCCTGARCAATCTACGTCATTCAGCTACCAGTTAGGAAATACTTGACGAAAATGTTATACTTATAAGGTATTCAAAACCCACCAGACAATGCATTCTGGGAAGGTCACGTGACCGGTGAGAGGAGCCAAGTGGTTACGACACGTCGGTAAATATCGTCCAAATTCGTTAAAAACTAAACCCGTAAAACCAATTTTTAATTTGATGTGTCGGTAAGCTTTCAAATTTAGTGCTAAACTGATTAGTTTGATCAAGTTAAAGCGTTCGTGTTAAACACAGACTTCTTCTCCGGCAGCTCAGCTCATATCACGGAACATATCCGATCTATAAAAAATACCTGGTCCAAATTTTGTCCAAATTCGTACAGGAAAATCACTCTGGAATTTTAGCTGATGTTATTAATCCTAATGTCAAGATAATTCAGATTGTCAGTAAAAACATAAAACATCGGATTCCGTCTTGATTATATTTGAAGGAATTCCTTAAAAATTACTCTTTGGTGTACTTCGTCTATGACAAGTGTTATTTATATCATTTAACCAGTTCTTATTTTCCTTTATTTTCCAACAGTTTCTCGTTTGTATTGGACTAAACTTTATTCTCGTAATTTCGTCCCCCAAACTTCATTTTAGCTATGGCAGCTGAAACCGAGTAGAATTGAATATGATTAAGGATTGACAATGAGGAATTGAAAATAATATGGCTTTATATATATTTTGCATTGTTTGGCATGCAGTGTTGAGTAGAGTGCAATTACCATTATGATTAGAATAAAGTAAAGATTCCGGATACCAAACCGTTTTCATTTAAAAATCGATTAGAAATCCAACTTTATTTTCATAAGTAGAAAAAAAAAAAAAAATGGCTAGATGGTTAGGTGGCTGAAGAAATAAAAAAACCGGTTGCTATGGTACTACCTTGATAGCTTAATTATAAGGACATTTTGAATCCTAACTGTCTGTTTAATTGTCAATTGTTTGTCTCAGATCTTGCGTGTCACTGATGTGGGTGAAAAGACTAGGGTGAGGCAAAACAAGGCAGGTACTTGATCCCTTCCTTCCTGCTTCCCTTACGGCCTTTAGTCCTTCAGTTGAGTAGTCGGTCGATTCATCCGACCGGTCGGGTCCGTAAAATAGCGCGCGGTTGTTCGGGACACCTAACCAGCCAGTCAGCTATTTCATATCATTAAGTGAATAATAAGGAACTTTTAACACCTTGTAAAAAAATATGTGGTTAAAGGAGTAAAAAACTCAGTGGTAACCGCTAATAGTCAACATATACATAGTAGTATACTGTTTCCTTTCCTTTTCTTTTCTTTTTTCTTTTCCTACTGTTTTCTTTTGTTCTACTTGGACTATCGCTGAGTCACTAAATTATACAAATTTTGTTTCACAGGCCAAAGAAAATCATTCTATCTTGCAGAGTTACCCGAGATCAGTAGACCTCTATAGACTTAAACCATGGCACCCAATTCTCTAGGTTAGTTGGCGCACTGTTAATAGTACTGGATAAACGTTTTCAGGTCAGATAAGTGGATTATGGAATAAGTTATTTAATGGTCGTCTTGACAACCTTTAGGCCTTCAGTTAGCTATAGAGAAACTCTATATTGGTGTTAACGTTCAATACTCACTCTCGGATTTCGAAACCGGTTCTTCATTACAGCAAGGTTAATACTTCAAGTTAACTGACCCAAAGACGTGGAAAACGAGAGCTAGAGTTCAATAAGAGCCCAGAATTAAAACTATATTTCTTAATTTTTACTGTCTTAAATCGTTTTCCCCTTGTTCTATCTCTTGAAATGATTGATAGTTTAAAAGCCGTGTCGATTGTTCTTAGCAAAAAGGACGTTTTATTGGCCAACGTTGCATGTCAACTTTGGCTTTTCTGAGCAATTTTCTGTCAACGCTTCGTTTATGTAAATATCACGTTGTAGAGCTATAACCGGCCTAGCAAAACCTATTCTTTCGATTATTATCTGATAGCAAACAAACCAAACTCCTTTGCAATCTTAAAGACTGGATTTCGATTGATTGTTTTTGAATTAGTTTTTTTTGTAACACTCCGGTGCCTTTGTAAAGTCAACTAACAGACGCCTCAGAAGAAAAAAACACGCAAAGGATACAGGACTGAAAAAAGCAACTAAAGATACTCAAAAACAGATTCGTGTAACCCTTAAAAAGCACACAGGTGATTATCTAAATTCAATTTTGGACAGCGTGCTAAACTCAAGAGTGTAAAACCATTGGGGGTCGAGTACTTCAGCTAAAGCCAGACTTTTAAATTTGCTAAGATCTACTCAAGATTCTGCCAAATGATTACTAGAAACAAATGTGGAGCCTCACTGGTTTGATGTTTGATCTATTGTACTAGTGTATCTATCGTTTCCACCCGTTCATCCTGTATTTAACCAACCCCTCCCAACCCTCCCCTCCCCTTTGTCAAAAAGAAGCTGATTCATGTCTCCTTTGTCTGCGAAAAAGAGCTATTTTTAAAGGAGACTGGAAAATTTGTAACGAAATCATGCCAGTCTTGTGTAAATTCGAATGCCGCGTTAAACCAGCTCTTTCGGTTTCGTCTAAGTAACGCGTGCTACGAACCAAATGACTCACACATTCACCTACTGCATTCATTTGCAAAGAGCCGGATCGAGCGGTAATGCTATTCCCTGTCTGAGACCAAACACGAAATATTTTGTCTTTCTCCTAACTTTATCGTGTGAAGTGAGTATGAAGTTGCCGAGATAAATTTAGTACAGAAAATAAAGTTGAGCAATAATCGATGCAAAATAAACACGCTATAGGCGGGAAGGATAATCATAGTTCATTTTTTCCTGTTATTCACTTTTTTTAATGCTTTTTATCTTATTATTTCAGTTTCTTACTCCAATTAAATTAAAGTGATACAATAAAGGATAATAAATTTCAACTTTTCGTTTTTGGAAGATTTTTTTACTAATTGAAGAGCCCTCACTCTCAGTACTAACAATGACTGTACTTCCACCGAATTCAGCTTGCATTAAAAAAGTTATTTCGTTTTCATCTCATTAAGTATGATAGTAACGTAAACTGATTAGAAGTCAAAGTCTTAAATTTTGTCTTCTCTGTCTCTGAAATCGTTGTTAAGCATGAATAAGTCGCCATCGCATGCAGCCGGGAAATACTTACTCGAGCTTATAGTACAGCGTTTATCTAATTACCAAGACATGTGTCGGGCAATGCTGAATAATAAGGCAGTTGTTTTCAAAATGCTTTTTAATCAGAGTTTATATTAAGTGTTGTGTCTTATAGAGTCCTGTTTTGCAAAGAGACTTGCGAAACGGACCATGGAACAACGGTTTTCTTAGCCCCCTCTCATTAGCTTCAATGTACCACGTTTACCACTCGCTGTGCAAAACCACGACCAAAAGAACAACAAGAATTGTGGATTTCTTCTCTAGTACGAGACAGATAAAACCAACAATCCCTGGGAGAGGTTTTCTATTAGCATTCTCTTTGGAATTCATACCGTACGAGCAGGAATTAGTTGTGTGACAGGATACGACTATCTTCACAACCTTTACCCAGCCAACCGAGAAATACAGCACCATGAATCCGATCAGTAGTCTTCATGTTTTATCAACCCTATTCCCTCGAATATATTGCTTGTTTTTGGCCTTCAAAGCCTTAAGAAACCCTTCTACTTACCAATCTGTTACAAGCCATACAGTGTTGAGGTGTTTCAGCGTCATTTTGGTCCATGTTTTACGAGATTTTTCACGAGAGACTCAGTTGTCTGCTTCCAAGTGGAGTAAAGAGCGGTTAGAAGTCGACAAAAAAACCAAAACGCGTGACGTGCACGACACACGTGACCTTTCACATTGAAATTATCATGATTATCGCTGAAGTGTTCATCATAGCCCGTCCTTTTGAGCAATTAAATCCGATTTACTGTTCTTGTCTTTTGACCCTTCTCTCGTCGTGTTTTTAAAATCCTGGTTTCTTGTTGTTGAAGCACGAGCTCCATTTGCTAATTCGTGAGCTTCTGTTATCGTATGCCATATTGTCTCGCATAGAATCCATTTCAGTCGTCGACGAAGTTTCTACGAAAAAACTATACATTAAGAACAAAGATATTTTCAGTTTCAAGGTTTTCTAGATACCTTTTTTCGTAATAGCTTTATTTGTGAACTCAATATATTTTTTCAGTGTTTCGCTTTCTCGGTAATTCGACAGCCATGGTGACAGGCTTACCTGCTACAGCACAAAATGACATTAAAAGGTTCGTTATTGCTCTTAATAGTAGTTGAGCTGCATAAAAACTTCATAACGTTTATATTTCACTTTTTCTTATCAATGGTCTCGGTCTTTTAAACATATTACATATATAAACCATCTGTGCCCGAAGAAGTATAAATATACATATACCAAGAGAATATGAACTAAGAGAATATGAACTAAGAGAATATGAACTAAGAGAAGGAATCCCCGCGCCCCGTCATGAGCACTCCTTGATGCTGTTTTTAGAATCTTTGATGCTATTTTTAGAAGCATTTATTTGATCATTTGTTTTTCTGCATGCGCATTCTGCGCAGGCGCGCACTCCACCCTGTTTGCTCATGTTTTTTTTTTGTGTTTCAAAAAAAAAAACGTAATCAAACAGGGTAGAGCGAGCCTAGTAGTGCGCGTGCACAAAAACAAACGATGGCACATTTGATTCTAAAAAGTAGCATCAAAGGGTGCCTATAGATGATGTTTACAAGCATGAATACCAGAGATTCCTTCTCCTTAGTTCATTTTCAGTTGTATACCTATTCCAAACCAAAGGATATAGGCGAAAGGTCATTCCAAGACTGGAAGAAATCATGGATACAACTAAACACGAATAATCGAGGCTTTTAAAATGGTTCCGTCGACGGCAAACAACATTGAAGCTGATCAGTCAAGTTGTTGAAGTCACTCCAGCTATTCTTATAGCTAACTTCTCTTCAATAACCTACCTTTAAAAGCTAACTCATTATCTCCTATCGCCTTTGGCTCCGACAATCTTTTTTGAAATAGGTGTATGATGACATTTCCTGGTCACCTGTTTCTTTTCTTGAGAAGAAAATTCATCGACAAAGATGTCATGGCATGGTTTTTGGGACATTTGAATTCGCAGTGAAAATAGCCAGCTAAAACACTCGACATTTCATAATATTATATATTATGATCAATGCGTTCTGATTCCAAAATAAATCTACACATACCCAAATCAAGAAAACAACATCAACGACAAAAACAAACAACCAATCAAAACAAAATACTGAAGACAAACAAAAAACAAAATAAAACGAAACGAAACAAAGCAAAATAGAATAAAATAAAACAAAAAAACAAAAACAAAAAACAAAAACAAAACAACAACAAAAAACCAACCCCCCCACAAAAAAAACCAAAAAAAAAAAACAAAAGAAAAACAAAATAAAAGAAAAAAAACAACAAAACAACAACAACAACAACAAAAAACAAAACAAAAGAAAACACACCAAAAGACATTTTTGAGGGGGGCAGAAAGAGGATGGATAACATTTTTTTAAATCAAGAGCAAAGGTGATGCTTCGTGATTAAACATAAGGATTCAGTAATGAGAATCATTGAAATAAAATACAAATGTTATTTAAAAATGAACTGACACTGAGCACTTAATATCATCGGTGCCCAATGGGGTTTTGACTGAATAGAACACTGATGGTGAAGATGCCATTTTTGTAATGAATGTTGACAGTGTTCAGTATCATGTAAAGTGTCTGAAAAGATGAATAAAAAGACCCACAGGACCTAAGATACAGAACCCTTTTAGTTGGAACAAAGTGTTACCAACTGCGCGTCTTTCCGCGGTTTCAGTTTCCTGAGTGCTTAGGAGAAGAATTATAACCCTGCAAAGTTTGTAAAGAGAAAATAGACATGTTGTTTCATCTTTCTTGATTATAAAGGACAAACGAACGAACGAACGAACGAACGAACGAACGAACGAGGGAGCGAGCGAGTGAGCGAAAGAAAGAACCAACGAACGACGGACGGACGGACATTTTGTTTTAATCCAACATGTTATGTTGGACTGATATTAAAACTATCATCAATTTCATCAGTTTCTGCTAGAGAGAAAAGATGAAATACCATAGCTTTGTTAACCTGGGTTTCAGTCTTATATAACTTTTAAATTTCATAGATCAAGATGTGTTAACTGAATAGGATGGTGAGAATGCTTGATACTGTTCTTCCTGCCATCACTATGCATAGCACTTTGTCATAAATGCTAAGCCGCTGAGAAACTTTTCGATCATAAAACTTTATAGGTGTGCTGGACTAATCTTCTGATGACTGGCAATGCACTCTTCTCTAAATTATTGTTCTTTAGTGAAAGGTCTTTTACTTTATGTCGTTAGTGCTATCGAGAAAGTCATAATAGTGTCAAATGAACGACAGATAACAGCAGAAAGGAAAAAAAGAAAAACAACGACATCAACAACACCCCCACCACCAACAGCAACACCAACAATATCAATTTCTGTTGGATTTTTGTCGATTAAAAATCATCGATTCCGGCAAGGTTTGTCAAAAAAGTGATCAATCGAAAATTTATCAACAAATTTTTCAGGATACGAAAGTGACATATATTCTCGCCTCCAGCTATACGCTTACAAGGAACGCAGAACAAATGCATGAAATGATCCAGTTTGGTTTAGGGTTAACCGAGGCAGGAGTGGATAGTAGCATTTCTGATCTGATCTCCGAGCTTCTCAAGTTTCTGTCCCGGCCTATATCTGTTTGTGTGTGTTTGTGTGGTGGGTTTATGTGTGAAACGGTGGCCGATATTAAAGAACGGTCACAAAGCAGGGCAAGAAATATTGGTATATAAACCATTTTTGCGTGCGGCTGCGAAATTCACCATTTTCCATACATTGGTTAACTGGTCAAACACAAAGCGCTCAAGCGAGGCGCCAAGGTACTTTCAAAGGATTATTCCAATTTGAACCTTGCACCTCGAATGAATGCTTTTGTGTGTGTTTGTGTGGGAGGGGGGATTCTTGATTCTAGATCAATCAGTATGGATATAAGAGAGTGCCGGACAAGATAAGTAAAAACGAAAATATACAAAAGACCAGCTTTTCTTTTTCTCTTTTTTTTTTCTTTTCCTCTTGCTTTTTTTTGTTTTTTTGTTTTTTTGCCGTTCCTCCCCCCTTTTTGTGGTTGATCAGTTGATCTTTTATACAGGATGGAAATGTGTCATAGAAGCAGGCAGAAAAGGTTCACTTACAAACCATTAAGACAATATCTTGACACCTTGCGGTGACAAGTCGAGCTTAAGTAGTGTCAGTTTCAGTGTGACTTTATAGTGATAAATGGACCAAGGAGAAAAGGACAAATATTGAGCTGTGATTCGACAGTAGATCATGACAGGAATTACAGGAAATCGGATCTGAGAGGTGTCTTTGATTGCGGGTTTTTAGCTACGATGGTTGTTTTATACACAGACTAAATGCGTCAGTCGTAAGTTCGTATCCACTCACCAGCGATGATTAAAAACAAAACTTCGCTACATCACTGATACCTTCTATTAGGTGTCAGGTTATTTATTTATTTATTTATTTATTTTCTGGACTGGAAAGTGAGGAAAAAAAGGAGAGAAGAAAAATGAGAAGAGAGAAGAGAGATCGATACCGTTCGATTTAACCAGGTTTTTATCAATAGTTTATACTACTACTACTACTACTACTACTACTACTACTACTACTACTACTANCTACTACTACTACTACTACTACTACTACTACTACTACTACTACTACTACTACTACTACTACTACTACTACTACTACTACTACTACTACTACTACTACTTTATTGCTTATACAGCCCTATTTAAATATATATTTTTAAGGTATATGATTTAGGAATATAGTTTATTACACATGTGGTTCGATATCCGTGTGATAAAGCCGTGAATAGGTTGCTATCAATCACGACGTCACTTCCGGTAATAGCTCTTTTTTGATGGCTTGTAGAATCTTGGAGGTCGTTTTGATCTCTTGTTTTCTGGTTTCATGTCGTGAAAATAGTCAAATACAATAATTTGAGGACTTATTTTGATATGCTTTGACTTAGTATCCGCTAGTTGCCCCCCAGTCAACCGCTTGTTTGCTCCCCAGTCAACTCCAAAAAGTCACGTGATTGATAGTAAGCAATAAAAACCATTTATTTTTTTCCGGTCCGGTATCCTAAAAAATCGTGCGTACTGATTGGCTGTTTGAGCGGGCGGTATTTTGTCAGTATCTGCCCCTGCTAGCGGTCCGGTATCCTTTGCCGCTAAACAACAAAACAAAACGATTACAAAAACAAGTAAAAAAAATACGGGAGGAAAAAATAGTTATTTACCGTCCTATAGTCGGTCCGGATAGGGGAAAAGAAAAGACCTCGGATTTGTTTGTGAATCCCAGTTCCAGTGTGTAAAATCCCATTTCCCAGCTCTAATGGAGTGTTCATTATTAAGTCTTTAGGTTTTTCTTTCCGCACCCTTTTAATCGGATCATTTGATCGAAGTTAAGGATAACTCAGCAACTACTATACATGCACAGGGCACGAGTTCACCCTAAAGTCAGGGTCTAGTTAGTATATATTACATTTATTTGTATTATTATGTATTATTATATTATAGAAGAGAAGAGAGGAGAGCTTAGAAAAGATCAAGCAAGCAAACAAACAAACAAAGCACAATGAAAGTAAGGCCTAGGGCAAACGTCGAACTTTCCATGCACCGAACTTAATTACATCAAAGAATGTCGCCTCATTATCACCTGATATCCATTTTTTTAAAGAGTTCAGTGCATGGAAAGTTCGACGTTTGCCCTAGGCCTAATAAACAATCAACAAACAAATAAACAATAAAAAATTGTTTTTGCTTGATTTACGTACCAGACTCGTACCCAGTCGCTTCTCTTGTCTTATTGATCTCACGCTGTGGTTGATGGGAAGRATTTAGTGAGTTCCCGGTGCATCAAGGGAAGGACGGAAGAGAAAAGCGAAGCGTACTATCACATGGTTTGAGACTCAAACGCCAAATGGAAGTCAGTAATATTGTTTTTAAGGAGGGGAGGGGTAAATGACACACTTGTATATGATGATTGACATTAAACCATTGACTGGCAAATATCTGGTTCACGTACAATTACCAGTTAAAATCAACACTATTCTAGTTTTTGTTTGACAACGACAGAGAACAAGCCTGCGCATGCGCAGAAATGTTTCTGCTGTACGAAAAGGTTGCTAGGACAATTAGACCCACAATATTGAAACATGAAAACAGCGAAGAAAAAAATAAATAAAGAAGAAAAAAATCAAAATTATTTGTTTTTTTTGTTTGTTTTTTTGAGCGTTTCAAGTAATAATAATTATAAAGTAATACCAGTTCCTGTCTCTCCGGTTTTTGCTATCGTATTTTCCTTCATTCTTTAATGAGACATTTGTTTTTGATATCCTAGATTAGTAACCCGCCCTCTTGACAGACGGAACTCCGTGGGGGAACCAATAGTTAAAATCCAGCACTTTCAAAACATTATTTGATTATTTTTTTGGTGCTTTATCCATCAACTAGGCACTGCAGTAGCTTAGCGTTGCTGGAGTGGCTCAAGCACGGAAGATTGAAATTTTAAGGTAAGTGACTCGATAAAAATAGATTTTTTAACGGAATAGATATCAGTGTTCAAGATAAACCTTTTTGTAAATGGCTACACAATGATAAATTCCGAAATGGATGTGTCGTGTCAGATAGATATTCTTAGATGTTCTTACTAAATGTAAAGGGTCTGAACTGACCTAAACTTATCTACAGTACACACTAATACACTTTAAAAAGTATATATAAAAATAGACATAAATTGCAAAATAGACATACAAATATATTGCAAAATTCTCATAACGTAGAGTTTTTTCGGATTATAATTATAAAGCCTGAAGTTTTAATCCTTCACTATGTTTAACATAGCAATAGAATCCTCACAAAGATTCAATAGGTTATGCAGTTTTTCATATTTCGAAGTATAACTGCAGGAATATTAAATCAATATCAATATAATTCCATAATCAGGCGCCAAAAAGACTTTTAAAGAAGACAAGAAGCTAAGAGCAAAGTAATTGCATGACAAAAATAAAACTACCATCAAATGTTGTATTGAAAGATAGCAATTAAACAAAAAAAGGCATGGATTTTCGTCTTCATTTCCAGTTCATTTTTTATTTTATTTATGTTAAATTACACGCTGGACGTTAATCTAATTTTTACCCCCTGACGCTTGAGATTTTTTATTGATGAATTGGTTTTCAAAAACAAAAAATGATTTAAAATCTAAACCCAATTTTTCAATTAATGAATTTTTTCAGTGTTATTAGATTTTCATTTAAATCATCTGAAAATGAACGCTGAGTATGCTCAGTTATTCACTCAGTTATTTTTCAGTTATTTTTCTTACCAACTGAAGAAAAAGCAAAAAAAAAATTTTTTTTTTTACAAAAAACATTACTTGCACGATCACCTCACAAATGTTTTTGGTATGAGAGAACTCCAGCCTTCTAATCTCAGCTCCTTTGTACATTATTTATTTATTATTTGGACAACACCTATTTTGATATCTATATGCATTACAAATATCGCCTTATTCAAAAGCTTGGATCTAAAGCCTTCAAATCAACAAAAAAACAACTTAAAAGGACTTTGGAATTTCTTGACTTTTTAGATTAAGCAAATCGTTTTAGAATTTTAATGAAATACATTTTTGATCTTCTGTAATTTTTCAAGACGGGTCAAACAAAACAGGTTTCCAGGATATCTTAATTAACGTAGAAATAGTAATGTATACGTTAGAGGTGTAAAGTTATCTATTCTAGGGTTAACTTTGTGTGTATATGGTGGTTTTTTAACGTGATACTTCCGTCTTTCCCGAGCTTAAAAGCCAGATTACCCGGTCAAGGATTAACATGGCGATTCTGAATGCATTATTTTTTCGTCGAGTTTGTAAGACCATTTAAGTCTCTTGACGAAAACTCTGCAGAGATGAAAATTCTAATGAAACTCTTGGTCGTTTCACAGTGGTCAGTTTAGTTTGGTCAGCCCTTATTAATACGACCGCTCGGTTGAAAATATAGGTTTTCAATGTTCTGTTTTTATTTTGAATAGTCTAAATAAGGTCAGTGAATTCTAATCAAAATTTAATATATTAGAACAGGTTTCATTTGTTTCCTGGCCTTCTGAATACAAAAAAACCTCAGCCTATAAACACATAATTCATGCCATCTATAAGGTTCTTTTTGTGTCGCGTCATCAGCATGCCCTGAGGGGAGTTATTCACGGATGCAATAATTTTAAATTTTTTCTCTTTTTATTGTGCAAAGCAGAAAGTTCCATTGACACTTAGGCGATGAAAGATAAATGACTGTTGGAACATATATTGGTGGAAGGAATCTTGCTTCAGGCTCATTTTATGGCATTCAGTTGATCAACATAATCAGTATTATGCGCTAAGCTATAAGCACATTGATTCATACATGGGAAGCTTGCCTTTAAGATTAACTAGAGCACGTAAATTTTTCTCGAATAGTATAGAAAGTTAAATGGTAACATAAATCTTTGAAAAAACCTTAACTCGTCAATCTAAAAAAGAGTAGATTTTATAAACATTCCACAGATTTGTAAGGCGAATGAAGAGAAGTCAGCTCCCAGCACTACCCAACAAATGAAGATTGGGAGATTAAAAACACTCGATGGAACAAGTTGCCTTAAGAACTTCACTCACAGAGTTAAGGAGCACAATATCCAGTCCATCCTAGACAATATTCTTATCTTCCTAGCCTTCTTAAACCTTTTAAAAGCTCTTATCGTGAAAAGCTGGTGTATCACGTGACTAAAGTTATTCGAGTATGCGCACTAGTTTTATTATTCTTAGCAAAAGTGAATAAAAAACCCCGTCATTCAAATCGCCTCGAACGTTTTATCCGATAGCTTTTAAGTTTTATCTGTCGAAAAGCTTAGTCCGAAACGTCAATACAGTAAGGTAAGCATATTTTTTCTCTGCATATTTTATTTGATTTAGTTTTCTCTGTTATTTTACCTGCAGAGACACTTGGAATGCTTGTTCGACTATTCATATTATGATCAGAGAAGAAAAACGACTACTGCTACTTTCGCATTTTTTCCCTTTATCTCTCATTTCTCTAACCTCGAGCAATTCTACTTCGAGGTATTAGCGAAAATGTTAGTTTTCGTGCTGATCAAAATATTATCTCTCCCAACGTTCAGGGCGTTATATCTCAAATACGCATTCCTTAAATTTCTCCAAATTTTGGTATTTTCTTAATCAGCCCCAAACGAGCCTGTTTATGAAATATAATGCTTATTAACGCATAAACGTCGAAAGTAGAACCCGTTTTTCTGCCCTGTCTATTATGATCGGTTAAAGTTTTGGTACGTGCCTCTGTCACGTGTTCGACGCATAGAGCATGCGCAATAGATAGTCTCATTATACCGATTCACAGTGCAAATGGGTACAATATTCTTATCATCCTAACGTTCTTAGTGCCGGCTTTTAAGAGCCTCTATCTTGAATACAAATAAGCAAGCTCAGCAAAGTTAACATCAATATTGCTTTTCGTTCATTTTAGCTATTTATCGTTTTCTATTGCTCCTTTTTTCATTCATTCATTCCTTGACTTTTTTTTTCATTCCTTTTTGTCTTATTTTTCCTTCTCTTTTTATCCCTTGCCCTGAGGGGATGATTAATTATCAATTTTCGGCTTTTCAATTATGCGGTATGAGCAATAAAGATAATGCAGCGAAGCTCACGAAAACAAAACCCATTTGAAAAAACAGCCCTTTTCTTTGCCGAGAATCAAGTATCAACCGGTTGGGTTTGGAACAATGGACCCTATTGAAAACCTGGAAAACAGTAGCTTAGATTAAACGGTTACATAACACAAGCTGTTTTTGTGAAAAGTTGTTAATTTACAATCAATTATTCAACATTTGCTTGATAGTTCAAAAGAAACTACTCCATCAAATACGCTTCCTGATCGAGTGAGGCGGTATCCTTTGAGCTTTTCCCGGCTAAGTGAGAGAATATCCATGAACAGTTAAAAACTCCAGTTTATTAGTCAATAATTTGCAAGATACACTAAGTACTGTATAACGATATTTGCCCGTTGTTTTAAAGAAAAAAAGGGAATTTTTTCTAGCACTCCTTCATTTCCGTTCACGACCTCGGTGATTAGGGCTGTGGTAGTTTTCCAAAGGACATTTATGTATCAGTGAGAGCTCGCTCCTTCAAGGCTTGAGACCGTTGAATAAAAACCATTTATAGGAGCTAGAACTTCTGCCCAGGAGTAAAGTAAGTATTAAATATTCAGACCAATGAAGGGCAATTTCAATTACAGTGTACAGTAATAGAATAACATAATCGTTGCGGCGTGCTTCATTTGTGAATACATGCATGTACTACGTTGGAGTGAAGAAAGATTTTCAATTAACTTTTTTCCCAACTGCGGTCTCAATAAAGAGAAATGTAGCATATAGTGATTTGTCTAGGAAATTGGTCACTCGCAGAGAACATTTTCTCGGCTTCGCTTATTTATCTCGTTAGGTGAAGAAAAACGTTCTAATTTTTTAACTTCACTAATGAATTCTTTGAATAAGAAGTGACATGTTCACTGTGAATAAGAAACGGAAGAGTAAAGGATGGATCTTGTCTCACAACTCATCAAAAACCAAACAATTAAAATAATGAATGAGAAAGAATCGTTTGAGAAATAAAATGAATTGGGTCTGTATGAAGTAGTGAAAAAGGACCAAAAGAAAGCCCCAACTTAGACCAAGTTTAACATTGAAAAATTTTGAATTGTCACTAGAAAACTTTTAAAGTTATTCCATGAGCAACAAGGTGTTAATAAAACATAAGCAAATGAGATCAATATGTCAGTTGTACTGTAGAATATCTCTCTACTCGTGAATAATCAGTTTTTCTAGTGTTCTTAAGTCCGGAGCCGGCAACAGAATACAGTGGTATTAAGTTCTATCCTTAAGTCAATGATGCTCTTCTAATGGAAACGATGATTCTTCGTTACAATCATATTGTATCGAATCAGCTTAACCTTGGTCCTTTTTCTATTGCACAATCCCTTCAGTACTCTTTTGTTGAAAATACAGTTCAAATAGTTTATTTGTACAGCGTCTGATGAACGACAGCTTCCGACTTCAGTGCACGGCTGATGCCTGATAAAGTTCTACTGACAAACTTTTTCGAACACTTGTATGGTTTTCATGTCGGCAGTAAATTTAAAGAAACCGATTAGAATACCTCGGAAGAAAAACTACACAAACTCAGTACGCTGAGAATATGTGAGGTTTGTACTATAGATTCAATGCAATCTTTCACGGAATTTAAATACGAATAATTTGAGCTAGTTTGAAATTCTACACAGAATATATGTAGTCGCTCTGCCATAGTATCCAGTTCCCACAGAGATAGTTGCTTGATACTTCATATTAGTGGGGTTTGTACTCTTGCACGTTCAACGCAATGTAAAATTTGCAACGAATATGTAGAAGCTAGTTTGAAATTTTACAGAATATATGCAGTTGCTATACCTAGTTTATATGAGTTTGTACCACACTGAAACAATCTAAAGATCAGTGTCATTTCATTGGAAAATGAAAATCGTAAAAATAGTAGGCCTTTTTCGGTTTCAGGTCGAGATTAGCATTCATTATTAACGACACCACAATGGCCGCAATGCTTTTGGCTTTTGACTTTCTTGGGAATGCTTGCAATCCATCAATAGTGGTTGATCGATCGTGGGCTCAAACTTCAGAGCACCATGCGGACCTCAGGTTTTTATAGCTGTCCTCTCTCTCTCTCTCTCTTTCATTCATTCTTTATTTCTTTATTTCTTCCTTCCTTCCTTCCTTTCTTGTTTTCATCTCCTCTTCCTTCCTTCCTTCCTTCCCTTCATTCTTTCTTTCCGTCCGTCTCTCTCGCCAGAATTAAGGTTTTCCTATCAAATTCTCTTGTTATCTTCTCTCATCAAAAATTAAAACATAAGTTGAATATTTTGTCTAGTGGAGGTCGAGAACATTAGGATGCAAAAAGGAGACAAATATTGCGAAATAACCAGTCTTGTCTAAAACATAAATATTACAACGAACTACAGCCGAACGCAAGAAAAAAATCAAGCCAACGTCTGACCCTCCAGCCATCTATTTATGGCTAATATTTACTGGGAAAAGCAACCCAAGGAAAGTGGATTTATAATAGCATTATCGGATATGATCGAACGTTCTCGAAGTACTGTTAGATTTGACGTTAGAAAGATTATATGGTTATTGTTATTGTAATTCGTTGCATGTCGTCTTGATTGGTTTCGCTACGACATGCTTTTGAAACTATATTTTCAGTACTGATGACTATCGCACTGAAACTGAAGTGAATAATCAAAAGTCAAGAAAAAAATTCAAACAATCAAACGAGTTTTGTTTTCACTAAAAGCTTGGAAATTTCAAGATTCAGACGATAAATATAGCACGGGAAATTGCTGTTTTTAGTTTCGAAGGGTGTTTCCTGATCAAGATCAACTATCCCATCCACCCAAGAGCCAACAAAATAAGAACTGGAGATTTATCTAAAGTAAGCCCTTTTTATTTAAAGTGTACTTTATATCTTCGACACTTAATCCATCAGCACTGAAATGGGTTCTTCGGTGGCATCGAAATGGTTTTTTTCTCATAGCGGACGACAGTGAAAAGGTATTCGCCAGCACTAGAATGGTTTTCCTTACTGCGAAAAGGTTTCCTTAATGAATCTCATTATCATACGACGATGAACTGAACAGCTTTCACTTTTCAAGCGCGTCAGGAATAAACCCTATAATAATAAACAAACAAAGTTCAGTTGAAATAATAACATTTTGATTATTCGCTTGCCAGACGGAGTATCTTATTTTGTATGAGTTTTGGAAAACTTTGTTGATCTTTCAAGGAAACAATTTCTATGCGATAATATTGAAATAATTCCTTTCGCTAAAATTACCTATTTTTCTCTTATTTAGGAAAAAGCAGAGCAAAATAGCAAAGGAGAATCCATCTCTGGTAAGTTTTTTGTTGTTGCAAAATTGCTGTTGCTATATAGTATATATTTGGTCTTTCTGATCGGAATTTTTCGTTCTCGATCATTCAGCTCACAAATTTTTCTCGGATGAAAAAAAGCTTATAGAGGAAGTAACGTAAGAGAGATTATCACCGTAAGATCCGGAGTGATAACAGCAATAGAAAATTGAAGTATAAAAGCTGAGATCGATTACCATCCATGAAAAATGAATATGTAAAAATTGCGATGTGGGAAATGAACTAAAGGAAGGGAACAAATATGAATGTTTGAGAAAATGAAACTGAATGAACATGAACATGAATTGTTCAATGGAAAATTTCAATAACTTATCTAAAGAAAATAAGAAAATAGCGTCAAAATGGCGGACAGGCAGAAGGACAGACARACAGACGGACAGAGGACAGACAGACGGACAGACCCACAGACAGACTGCCAGACCGACAGGGATTGAGACATAAAATTTGTCTTCCACTGCACAGTGGAATAGTGAGACAGGAAAACATAATTTACAATAGACAAAGTCAGAAAGAGTCCGAACTTTTTTTGTGGAAAAATATAAAAATTTCGAGAGCGAAAAAATACTGCAACAATTCACTTTAAAAACTACTTCCTGTGTCCCGCATAATTAGGTGGGCATCGTTGAGTGATCAGTAATTAATCTCAAGCATAGATGGGAATAGAACACCTGTTTTAGATGGTTATTACCAGACTGTCAGAGTGTAATTGCGTATGTTAGTGGAAGTACTTGTTTGTGTATTCAGGTATTCGATCGAGGTTAATGAACATAACAGTAAAATATATCTCACGTAGAGGTTTTGCACCATCACGTGATGGCAGCCATGACAGGCATGACGGGAGGCAGGAATAATTAAATCTGGTCTAATTCACCATTTTCCAGACATCGTTTCACTGGTCAAACACAAAGCGCTCAAGCGAGGCGCCAAGGTACTTTCAACTGATTATTCAAATTTGAACCTTGCAACCTCGACTGAATGCTTTGTGTTTGACCAGCGAAACGATGTCTGGAAAATGGTGAGCTTGATTTACATGAGAAAGAATTCAGTTTCCCTACTGACTCTGCACATGAGCTGGTTGGAGTCCTGTTGTGGCTGGGGTGACTCTCCGACCGCACCACCCCACCCGTGCTACTGTTCTTGATTTTTCATAGATCCAATACCTAATTATAGCCGATCAATTTCTTAACGTATCCATTAGCATTCTGATTGGTTGCCTAGAACCTTCGTGAACTGTGAATAGTTTAACAACTGACGTAATCTCCGTACATCGGACTGGATGTTGCTAGGGCGTAATAAATTTACAGAAATATAGCTTGGGCTTCCTGTGGAGTCGTTGTTCTGATCATTTGGCGAAGGGCCCAATCGTTAGATTATTTTGGCAGATAAACAAGCCGGCATTAAACCAAAACCACTGTTGCTGACAGCAAAAAGAAACCTTTTTTCTCCAAAAACCAAGTAAGTTTTTATTTTTTTAAAACATTTTAAAACTTTATTCGATATTGGCAGAAAAGGACTTCATCTTTTGAAGAATTCACGCCCTGATGTAGATTGAACGACACGTTTCGGTTTATATACATATTCTTTAATACTTCATACTAAATATTCTGCTACTGAAAATACTTTATTGTTTTTAACGATTTCATATAATATTGAGATGAATGCATAAAAAATTCGAGATATTTAAAAATTGAATCTATATAACGTTTTTCTATTTAAAGTAGATTTAATTTTTTAGAAAAAATATTTATGGTATAATCCATCTTTCAGCTGGGTAAACATTACCATGTAATCTTTCAATGTCGATAAACATATTGAGATGAATGCATAAAAATTTCGAGATATTCAAAAATTGCCATCTATATAACGTTTTTCTATTTATAGTAGATTTGATTTTTAGAAAAAATATTTATGGTATAATCCATCTTTCAGCTGGGTAAACATTACCATGTCATCTTTCAATGTCGAAACCTAGTTGAACATTTTAACTGTTAAATTCATCTGTAAGACGATCTCAGTAGCTGGAAGAAAATAACATCAATAGTTATGGGAGATTTTCCTTGGTAAAGCTATCTGTTTATGACGATTAATGAATTTAAAACACCAAAGGTAAATACTTCAATTTTTACGTTAATTTTTCTGGTTATGGCCGCATTTTCTTCAGTCATGTTTTATATGTGCTCAAAGACCACAAATAAATTTAAAAAACAACACCTAAATAGCAAATAGAGAGCAGAAAAAAAGTTTAAGCAAAAGAGAGAAAAAAAAAAACGTTAGCCTTTCAAGTGGGCAGTCTTTCTAGCATTTTTGTATTTAAAATGAAGGTTTTTAAAACTGAACACGATAAAAATATGAAAAGCTTTAATTTTCATAATTATTGCTTTGTCCTTGCATTCTTCCAATGAATTTTCTCATCAATATATCTGATTAAATCCACTAAATTAAGCCAATTCATTTTGATGACACTTCCGCGAGCTTTGTAGACCTATATATATCTAGATATCTTAACTACAATATCTTTGATATGAAACAGTGCGAACTCCAGCGTCAAGTTCCCACGATATAACACGAAAAAACTAAATAAACATGAATTTTGGTCGATGTCAAAAGCTTGTTTACAATATGTGCACGGGAAAGTTATTTTAGATATCTAGAAAAATCAACAATGGGCGGGGGATGGAAAAGGATTTAAAAAAAAATTTATTTGCAAATTTCAGAAAATATAAATTAAAATAACGGTGTGGATAGCGGAGACTACTAAAATACCTTTTTTCAAAAAAAACTACATTGGGCGGAAAGGAAAGGAACGAAAGGGAAGTGAAGAGAAAGCAGAGAAAGAAAAATGGAAATGAAGGGAAAAGGAAGGAACGAGAGAGGAAGGTATTTGAAAGGAAGGAAAAAAGGGAAAGCAGAGCGAAGGGAATAAAAAACCGACAAGATAAAAGATAACAAGCCAAATGAGAGCATATTTTCAATCAAATAAAAATAAAGTTTGAAACTTAATACTTTGTTAAGGCGTTAACTGCAGTCGGCGAAATATTGAAATATATTGTAACTACAAGGGAAATTTGTCTGAAGCAAATTGGCTCAAAGACATAATACCGAGCATAAGGACTTAGATTTAGACGGCAATTTATTCTTGTTTGCACCCACTGTCTGGACTTAATGATTTTATGGATTCAAGGCTTTTTCAAATGTAATGGAGATTTTCTCCAATAAAACTGAGATTGAAGAAGAGAGGGAAAAGCGAAAGGGAAAGAGAAATATAGAGAGAAATTCAGACAGACACTTAGTACAGGGAGATATTTTAAAAAATCCATCCAATGTATACTACTTTTTTTTAAGTTAAGTTTTTTTTACTATACCTATACTATATCATTTCTGTTTTATTTTTACAATTATTCTTTTGAAACAGCTTTCGTGAAAAAAAAAAAAAAAAAAAAAATTGAATGGAACTACTTTAGTAACATAAAGAAGACACTCACTCGCTCGCCAAGGACTAAGAGTTGACATGACAAGTGGAAACATGATAAAACACGTATATCTTTGTTACATGGGAAGCCACTGATTTTAAATTCATAGTCCATGTATTGTCAGAAGCTACCAAGTCCACGCCTTTGTAAGACACTTCGCCCTAATAAAAATCATAATGGAATAATACGCTGTTGGTTGGGTGAACCTTACTGTAATACCTTAAGTTCGTGACTGAGATAAGATTTAATACGGATTTAAGTGAACTTAAAATTTTGCACCCGGTTACTTTAAGATACAAAAGGGTTTTTCTTTTTGGTGAACAACGACAAATATTAAAGTTCATTTGACTGAGCCTTTAAGAATGAGTTTATGAATTCGCAGGTGGACTGAAAAAGAAAAGGGCCCGCCAAGACAGAGTTCTTGAGGCGGGAATACGTCGGCCCGGATGGGAATTCAAGAAGCATCGTCATAGGACAAACACAACCACTCAGAGCGCGTGATTTCATTAGGTTCCCGAGTAGGAAAAGACAATGTATTTACAAGATAAAGAACCGAGTCAAATATTGCTATCACGCTACACAGAATCGCAATTGAGTGCGGAATTCCGACCGAAGAATCACAAAAGAGCGGATAAACTACTTCCATGCAATAGTTTAGAATTAAGTAAAACGGTTGTTTTGAAGCCCGGCTCCGGTAAGACACCGCTTGCAATTGGAACTCTAGGCCAAGACGATCGGATTTCAAAAAGTGCACGCTGGGAAGATTCTATTGTGATTTTGATTCTTACATTTTGAAGTAATCCGCATTTTTGACGATTAATCCTAGTGATGCTGGTTTTTAGAATTAAGAAAATTTATATAAAATCCCGAAAAATTAGGTGTCCTCAAACTCCTCCCGGGATTCTCGCGGGATGACTTGTTTACGACAGATCTGCAATCGATAGGGCTAAATGTGATGCGGAGTTTATCGCGTCAACATTGGCTTATCTTACGGGAAATAGAAGTCTGACAAGTGACACGAAATTTTAACACTGAGTACTACATAAAGAACAGCAGAGTTAGAAATTTTAACTAAATATCCAGAACTATACGAAGCAAGATACAGGACATTGTAAGTAACTTAAACTTTTTACAAAAAATACGACAGACGTAAACTAAGTTTTCAATAGTCATAAAATACTTTCTTCTTGCAAGACTTCGACTTTAATTTTCAACAAAAATGAATTCACATTTAAACCCTCTAATCTGAATTAAATTTAAGTAATTTGGGTACTTTTCCTACAAGAAGAACGACAGTATTTATGTTTTCCTTAAAGAGAGAATATTTTTAAAAAAGCTTCATGTTAAAAATGTTAACAGGTACTTATTAATTAACGAGTTAAATAATTTCTGTAACTCTGCATTTTTCTTTTGTGCTGCAAATTCAATATATTAGTCTTATTATTAACTTTTTGTTATAATGATCTTGCCAAGACCAAAATCAATATAAAGATTTAGAGGGGGAAAAATTGTGTGCAAATTTAATTTGATTTTGCATCTGAAAAGCAAAAGCATTCAGTTAAATGACAACGTATTTATATGTAACACTTAGATCACCAGCTTCCTAGCCGTTATTTTATGGGTTTGTTTCAATTAAAAATACAAATAAAGCCATATTTACGAATAAATGAAGGCATTTATTATACGTGATATGTAAACATGTTTTATTATTTTAAATTTTCGCTTGTGGGTGCCAAGTCATTAGCACCATGTTGAACACGTTCCAATTAATTTAAGACTTCGGACCGCAATACTGTAACAACAGCACTTAACAGACCTGTCCAAGTTGCCACCTAATTTTCACAAAAAGCCTTATGTATTTGCATACTTAAATTGCAGAAATGGGTTTTAAAACCTTTGGTTAACTTAATAATTTAGACCATTTGAGCATTCATATCCTGATATAAAAGGCGTGAAAACTCCATCTTTAGGATTTCGTAGCAACCAAATTGCAGCCGCCTTGAGTTAAAGGTTCGTATTACAATATTTTATAAAAATGTCAATTTTTTACGAAAATGCTCCGAAAATTCATTCCTTTCGAATAGAGGAAATTTTCGCACCAGCGATCGAGAATTTCGTGCAAATCAGCTCTTAACATCCAAGGTGTTTATCACCACGGTATTGATAACGTATTGTACTAATTACAGTCACTGTTTCATATTTATGCTGTTTAGTCTGATATGAGTAAAGTTTTAGATAGTTGTCTGAGTAGAGCAACAAAAGTCTTTTCGGAAGTTCCACGCAAAGTAGTTTTCACTTTTACTTTTTAGAACAAGTCAAAATAAGTCGAAATAATTAGTCTACTATCGGTATAGATAAGAATTTTAAGAGCTACAAATTAAATAGCAGCCTAGATCTTTTGATATCATAATCTGAGTGGTTTGGCGCAGTAGCTCTTACAAGTCCGACATGACGGTTGGCGTGCAAAACCAAGATGGCGCCCATTCTAGACCTAAATCTTTAATCTGCAACGGTTTCCCATCACTACAGATATAAATTATTCAGATATTGCAATAGTCTTTCTTTGTCGAAGCAGTTCTTATAGTGTGTGTGACGTCTCGAGGATCATATATGTAAATTAAAAATCTGCCATGACGGTTGGCATGCGAATCCAAGATGGCGCCCAGTCAGATACGGGTCTTCAAGAATATCCTAGTTCTTCAAATAAGATAAACGAGAATAGTTCTTATTACTGTTTTTCATATATATTTTTCCCTTTTTAGCTCGTTTCTCCAAGTTCAATCCGTGCAAGAGTTCCAAAATGAATTCCACAACACCAAATATGGACATCGACCCAAGTCAATCAAACATCATCGCAGCCATGTTTGTTGCACTACTCATATTCCTGACAATACTGGGAAACTCCCTCGTATGCGCCAGTTTCTCCATCTTCCCAGAGTTGCGCACGATCTGTAACTATTTCGTGGTGAGTCTTAGCGCGTCTGACATTCTCGTAGCGTTGGTGGCCATGCCGTTCTGGTGCGCCCTTCAAATCACCGACAACCGATGGAATTTTGGCCCCGAACTAAAACTTTTCTGGGACTGCATGGATATATTATGTGGAACAGCATCAATAATGAACTTGATGGCTGTCAGTATCGATAGGCATTTTGCAATAACAATGCCTTTTTATTACGAAAATATTATGTCGTCAAAAAAAGCTATCGTTATAATCTTCTTTGTTTGGGTCTACGCCGCGGTCATTTCTTGCCTTCGTCTTGTTCGGTGGCCTGGTAACGAATACATGGACATTGCAGCGTTTGGCAGCTTTTTTTGTCCGCTGGCTATAATGATCGTCATGTATATTCGGATTTATTTGGTTGCAAGGCAACAGGTACGACGGATAGGACGGAATTACACGACTGATGTCAAAGCAGCCAAGACTATTGCAGTCGTGATAGGAGTGTTTGTTGCTTGTTGGTGCCCATTCTTTATCGTTGTGATGGGGTTTGCACACGTCCCTGGTTTCAAGGTCTCTAATGTGGTTTTAAACGTCATCAAGTGGCTGGAATACCTTAATTCGTGTCTAAATCCTGTCATCTACACTTGTTTGAATCGTGGCTACAGAAGAGCATTCAAGAAACTGTTCTTGCGCTTCATTCGGTTCCGGAGGCAGAGAGCCACAAGCAATGTGAGTCAGCGAACTGTCCGCCTGAACTCAGACTCGGCCAGTTTGACTTACTTTCAGCCAGAGGGCAAAAGTATCTCACAAAGACTAAGAAACAGTTCACTACTGGGAGAATGTCTACGAACGCAGTGGGCAGATAAATAAGGCACGTCTGCTAGATCATCCTAACCGCGCATGCGTGGCGTCCCTTGGTCTCCCTCGCATCCGTTTTTAAAGGCGTACCAATAAATTCTTAGATATTAAGGTTATAACTTAAAGCAAAGACACCACGAAAAGTGTGTTAGATAAAGTGGGGTAGGGAGGGGGTGGATACCTCCCTTTCTTCCCGCATGGAAGTGTGGCTCTTTCTTGTTTCTAGTATTTAGACAAAATAACGAGGACATTCGGCCTGTTTACGGAAGGATCAGTCATATAATTAGCCGAGAAACAGAGAAAATGCTGCCTCATGTTTCATTTCCACATAATGAAAGAGGGCAACTGCAATCTTTTGCTGCTAACCTAGAAATGATTTATTAGTGTATACAAAAACATGCAAACTTGCATGCATTCACTTTAACATAAAGGAAAATTTTTACTACTTTCTATTATTTTTGTAATTTTGATTAACCATGGGAGAATCTGACGTTTTTGAAGGAAGAGTAAGAAACCCCAATTGCTGTGCGCTTTGAGGCTAAAAATTAAATTAAAAATTGACGAAACAAAAGGAGCAGCCTCTAGAGCTATGGCCACACTTGCTACCGATGCAGGTCAACGTTTTCCACCATACTTATATAGACAAAACATCCCTGAGTATTTGTTAAGTTACCTGCTCGACCATACTGCCTGATTCTTCCTTCTGGATTCTACACCCTAATCACGTGACATCAGAAAGCCACGTGACCATAACGAATCACGTGACCTGACCTCCATGAATTCAAGATTGTTTTCGATCAACAACTTTGTTACACAAACATATCTTGAAAATACTCTTCGAATTCTTCCTCCCTGAAAAATAGAAATGGGGGATATTAGTTGGTCTTCGTTTTGCACTGTTATTTTTTCTATTTATTGAGACTGGTTCAGTAGTTTTACCTTGTTTTGTCCACCTGCACTTTAGCAGGCCCCTTCCAGATATCTTCTGGCTCGTCATCTTTACTCGTACTTGCTCTCTCCTCACGAGAATCTTCAAGAAAAATAAAATAAGTAGAGTTACCAAGTATGTGAAGATCAGTTATTAGACCATGAATGTATTTTATATGATGCAATCAAGATGTGCATCACATTATTGGATGTTTATACAAAAAATAACCCAATGTAATATCTCATAATACTTCACTCCAGGGCACGGTTGTACGAAGGGTGGATAGCGCTGTCTAAAGGATAAATCCATATCTAGTGGATAAATCAATGCTCTTATCCAATAAATTTATCCATTACCACTATCTACCCTCCGTACAGCCGGGCTCAGATGAAGATAAGTAGCTTCTGCTTGAGAAGACTATTTGTGCCATATATAACGCGTTTCATACCTTTTAGATTATGTTAATTTTGTTAAATAAAAGATGGAATCATCGTCCTCTCCTCATCTTCATCCCAGACAAATACGATGATAAGCAAGATGTATAATAATAATAAGAATGCCATTTGAAGGTTTGTTTTAACAAACTGTGTCAATCTTACCTGATTTCTCGTGAGAAGATATTTTACTTTCCTCTTCCGATTTTTCTTCTTCTGAGCTGGATGAATAATCATCTTTATCTTCATCTTTTCCATCACGTTTTCTTTTGTTTTTTCTCTTCTTTTTTGATCTGGATCTTTTTTCGCGTTTTTCTTTTTCTTTGTCTTCCTTTTTCTTTTGTTTTGCCAACTTCCTTCTTCGTTGTTAAACCACAAGCAACAAAAATAGCAGCTGTAAGGTTAAGTTTAAAACAAATCCCCTTCCAAATCTTCCCCTCCCTCCCCTCCCCAAAGAAGGAGGCGATTCTGGGTTCCACTTGATGATATAGTTTTTTCTGCTACGGCAACAAGCATTGCAACCATGTCTTTTGCCTTTTTATTCTAATTCCTATGGGAAAGGATGCCCAATTCATTAGGACCTTTTCTAAAACATTATAGGAGTTGGAACAAGGGGAACCTTACTTAAGTTGATACGAAGAGAACACCTTATTCCTAAAGATTTGTTGGGGTAGAAGCCTTTTTCAGAAGGTTCAAAATGCGTTTTTTAGAAAGGGGAATTTTTCAAATGATGTTTTGGAACAGAGAACCTTCTTGCAAAGAAAAAATAACCGCAAAGAAGATACTGTTCTAAACATGATTAAGTATGAATTTTGAAGACTTGTTTAAAAGGTTTCTTAAAAAGGGCATTAAATTTACTTACTGATGATGATAGTTGAGCTTGAAGGAACAATCTGGGCACAGTCCTGAGGTTAAAATACAGTGACAAATTTGTATTAAATTTAAATGAGTAGAACCCTGCCAGTAACCTTACTCATAATACCAATAGACTCTTTTAGCTTGGGCTTATGTTTTCTCTTTTTAGACCATGTTTCATTCTTTTGAGAATAAGCCAGATTCTTTGTTCAAGTCGCATCCATATTTCATGTGTCTTCGCGAACGTTAAACAAAGAAATGATACTCTAGGGAATGACACAAGGACTGACATGGAAAGACAGTATGCTCAAGCTATGTGTCCATCATATCGCATTAACATCCTTAAAATACTTACTTAATTTTACTAAAGCATTCTTTTTCTCGCCGTGCTCTTCATAACTAAAATTGACCTGAAAACAGGTAACAACATTTGAAAATGGGTTAATATCACGATAGTTTTGAACAACAATATACAAGACTCACCTCCCAACTTTTCAGCCCTTCATTTTCTTGACATTTTTTATTTCCACAAACAAACTGACCTATGAGATGTAAAAGAGATATTTATGAGCGTCTAACCCTCCCATGTAACTCTGCATCTAAATCATCCAACAATTAACTATATTTTTGATGATGGCATGTGTTCATGAAATAAAATAGCTACAAGAGACAGTAGAAGTAGTTGTCACCTTTTCCTTCGATTACTTCCTTTTCTATTCTCCAGCGTAATGCAATCTAACAAAACAATGCTAATTAGTTAATGACCATTCCAGGAGTATAAAAGTTTAATTTATTTTGATATATCCAGAGGCAGATCGTGGAATCGGAGAACGTGGTGTTGGTAAACTTCAGTGTTAGAGATCCTCTATGAATTGGAAAAAAAGGGGTTGGTAAACTTCAGCATAAAGAGGAGTCTCTATGGATTTGAGAAAGGAGGAGGAAGACCCTTCTTTATGACTAACCAAATAAAGGCCCACCCCTTAATATGCTTATGATGTCGTACCTTATTTTCTTTGTATCTGGAAAGGTCAGCTATACAATACTCTTTGAATAATCTGTCATAATATTTTTTAGCCAACCTTTGCTCCCTTATTTTTCAAAAAAAAGATCAATTAATTTAAGCAATTTAGTGTATTTATTAAAAATTCCAAGAAAAAAATATTGGCATGCTTTTTCTGTTCTTACCAAGAGTTATCTGAGTCTTCATTCTCATTCCAGATAAACCTGTAAGATTGTAGCATATATAATAAAAATATTAGTAGTAGTAGTAGTAGTAGTTAGTGTACTATTTCAGTCTATCAAATAGGCTGATTGCATGATGGCATTACTTTACCACCACAACCAAAATGCTTAGCAAATCATCTTTCTTATTCAAACTTGTATTTCCTAGCACTATGTTGGATATGGGACCCATGACACCTTTAAGAGAGAGAGATTTCCTCATGAGAATAACAAGACAATTGGTGCTAATTAACTGAACAAAAGAAAGTGTGCATGGGGTTCTTGTAGCTGTAGTTAACAACTCCATAATGTAGATGTCCTGTTAATATTAGAAGTCTAATCAATGCCTCAAGAGTCATCAGATGACATTATTAAATAACTGGGAAATTTTATACAATTATGTCAGAGCAATATTATCGGGCTATTGAGAATATTTGGAAACATCTTCAATGAAAGGTTTTCATGGTAACTAACCTGTGCTCCTTTCGAAGAACATCTAAGTCAGTAGCATCTCTAGAACTAGCAAAATCAGACACTAAGGTAGAAATAATTATAATGAAAAGACCTTTAAGAGTCCATGTTTGTAAGGATCATGCAAAGTTGGAAATGGCTCAAAAATCCCCCTTCTGGCTGGACATTATTGTGCTCTAGGTTTTGGTTAAAGCCTTGGCTGGACCAACACTCAAAACTGAGTAGAAGGTGCTGTCTTTGCTCTAAAAATAGTTCCAAATGGTTAGACCTTCACCATGGATTGGATGACCACTTAAAATGGTGGTCTCATCTCATTTAGACACATCAAACATACTTGGGTTGGTACATTGTTGACAGCTGAATTTCACCACAGACCATACTAAACGTCTTTCCACTAAATATCTAATGTCATTATAGCCAGCATTTGATAAAGTAAAAACTGTTTTACTATCTTAAGGGATGATTTCATTTAACCTATCTAATAAGGTTATCAGATCTTGCAAAAGTTGTTTTGAGTTCCAAGGTTTGCTATTTAACGTGTTAAACCATTCCCTCAGTGCACCATCAGCTTCATCATTTCCAGTTGTAAGATACTCTTCAAACACTGGTGATGAACTCAGTTGATACCTGGGCTTATGAGAATCTGGAGTGAAAAAGAATTCACTTCCACCTTCATCTGCATAGTATGGACTTGAATTGGTAACATTCTCCAAGTACAGAGTTCCAGGCAAACAAAATGTTGAAATAGCAGCATCATTGCTGGATTCCTCATCAGAAAGTTCCATGCATTGCCTCAAAATTAAAAATATTTCTAAAACACGTAGAGGGACTTTGTCATCTTGCCAGTGAATATCTTCCTCATAGTTTTTAAGCATGTAAAAGAATATGTTTTTAATATGGTAGGACCTAACAAGTTTATGACAGCAACATTTACAACCAAAGACCTTTGTTAGTTTTGGAAGGAAACATGACAAAATACACTTTGTAATGGAGTAGGCTTTTAAACGGCCATTGTTTGGTCCATAAGGAAGAAAACATGAGAGCTCCAATAAAGGTACAGTGATTCTTGTTGAAATTGCACCACAAGAAGAGCCTTCTTTACCAAGTATTGCAAACAGTTCCAGTTTAGATGTCTCTAAAAGGTCTTGCATGTAACCAAAAAGTAAGACTTGTGCACTGAAATAAGGAAAAAAGAGTGAACTGACATTTTCAGGCATCATTAAAGCATCTTCAAAGTCATTATCATCAATATGCAGACAAGGACATAAGTCAACATCTACATGTAAATTAAACTTTTCAGAAACCAAATGCAGTGTGCAAGCTATCCCAGAACTGCAGATTGATTTGTTCTCCACTGTTTCTCTTCTCCATCCACTTGGCAAATATTTGTCAATTATTTGTAACAACAGTTCCATAAACTGGGAACGCATTGAGCTATCAATGCACCCCACACCTTCTGATGTTTCTGTATCACATAAGTTGAAAGTGAATTCGTCCACATTTTCTGGTTGCTTGACATATATTTTAAATTCATCCTTTCTAACCTTAAGTTTGAATAGTTCCTTGTTTGAGAAATAGTCAAGCACAATTAAAAAGTCAAATTCGTTCGGTTCTCCTACTTTTGTTTTCTCTGTTACGCTACCTGCTTGGATAAGTCGGCATTTTTCGAAGCATTTATAAGACCTTCCAAGCTCCTCAAGGCTCGTTCTCAGAAGTGTTGTTATGTCATTCAGGATTTCTTTACTTTTACTGCTGTTAAGAATATCAAGTTGGTTTGAGAACAGTTCTAAAAACTTTACAAAGACTGGACCAGCCACTTTCGGTTTTTTGTGCTTCGGACAGCGTGTTTCAGAGTCTCCTTCCACTGTTGGATGTCCTGTAGTCGTTTCTAATAGTTTCCATTCGTCATAAGGCCACCTTGGAACCTTGATATCTGCATGCGACTTCGTATCCTTGCAGCTACTTAATGAAACGGGATCAATTTGCGATGTCATTTCTGTAGGGTTGCTCATACTTAGCGACAATTGAAGTACTTCATTTTATAATCCTTTTCAGCTGAGCGTTGAATTTTAACATACTTTCTATTTCTGTTTCGACTCGTTTCGACCGACCGCCATCTTTTGTTTGCTTTTCGCAACCCCGTTCCCAAACCCCCCGAGATGAAGTTGGGGAATCCCCTTACGAAATTTTCAAGGTTTTGAGCTTAGTAAAATACCCCAAACAGTACTGTGAAAACATTTTTTAAGGGCTGTATGATATATAAATTTCGTAAGTTAATTAATACGTCTTATCCTTCTCGAAATAAATTCTTCAAATCGAATCAAATCAAACCATAAGAAGGCGACTGCTTCTGAAGAGATCGTTCAATAGGCGTGAAGAATGACGTGAAGTAGGTGAACTTTTTAAAACTCGACTTTTCCTTAGAGCTCTATGCCAACGATAACTTATTATGCATTAAAAAGCGTGTTCAACTATTTTATTCTATCCGCAAACCATAAGCAATTTATAGTTATTTGGATATTTTCGTGATTACCACGCGATCAATGTACATTTAGAAGCTTTTTTTAAATAAAGCGAATCATTCTCTAGCCTCCTACGCAGACGTTCTTAGTGTCTGTCATGCAACGTTTCCATCCCAAAATTGTATTAAAAACTGCAGCAAATTTTCTTTCTAGATAATAAAACAATTACAATAGCTTTTTTCCCCTGTGCGTAGTTCAGTAATGAAGCACTTTGAAGTGTGAGAAGCACTCCTTTCCTGCTTATGTCCCTTCCTTCCTGTTTATCAGAGACGTAGGAGCATAATTTTTATTGGGAGGAGGGAGGGGGGGGGGTTAAAATGAAAAATTAGAAAGCGCACGGCAGAAAAAAGTGTGTGTGTGTGTGGGTGGGGGGGGGACATAGCCCCTACCCCCAGCTCCTACATCCATGTTCATTTGATAACTAAAACTTGAGCGATTTTGGCTCACACCAAGCAGTCAAACTTAGAATCAAACATTTTATTACGTTATGAATTGAGATAATAGGAAATAAATACTTGGAAGTTTACAGGGGTGGATCTAGGAATCAAAGAAAGGGTGGGCCAGAAAACATCATCCTCAGATAAAACCTTTGAGAGAGTAATCCAGTACCACTCAAAAGCTGGTTTTTCATTGCTCCCCAAGTAAAGTACCGCTTTTGTAAGGTTAGGTTTAGTGCTATTGTTTGGATGACCAATCTATTGTTTTTTAATCCAATCATGTAACTCGTTCTGAGAGGTACGGGCTGGCTCCTTTGAGACCGTATGAAAATACAATTACGTTTAAAGAAAAAGACCATAAATCCGTCCCTGGTTTTCATTGACACAAACAATCCATTGGGCGCTAATAGATTCCAAATAACCTGACAGCCTCAAACCACTACATTTTCAGAATAGTTAAATGAATGCTTTGTTGGGACAGTATGAGATTTTGATCATGATTTTTAGCCATTTCCAACTTTGCTCGAAGCCCCTAAGCAAGGCCCTGCAATACTTCACCCAATATTTACTTAATACAAATACAAAATATGTTAAACAAACATACCTGTCTCTTTTGAAATGTTCAATTCCTGGTCCATAGTACAACAGATAATCATTTATCATCTTTTTGTGCCTTGAATACTAGATGTTACAAGTCAAGGAAACATGGCAGAAAAAAGTAGGGGTGATGTGCACCGTTATGTTGGGGGAAGATGGCCAGTCATGATGACCTTTTAGCTCAGTCATACCTTATTTCTGGCTCAACATTACCGGTCAAAATAACCTGCAAGGCAAAGATTTGAACATCCAAGATCCAGTTCTGGCCATACATTGTCTGATGACTGGCCGTTATTCTTAGCCCTACTTTGATTATAAAGATAAAGGTTTATATGCATAATTTATGATAGAATGGGAGTGTAGGGGCTGGTGTAAGGGAGTTAAGACAGACAGGCTTTCATCTCTCTTAAGCAAAATTAGATACAGTGCAACACACAAAACTATGATTATAATATTTAATGTATTTGCATAATTCTATGCAAATGCTTAAGATGCAAAGCTGGATGGTTTTACCAAATAAGGCATTTAAAAGCTTGTGGCACTGCAAAACCAAGTATGCAAATGCATTAAATGTGTTCATAGTTTTGAACATTGTACAGCCCTTATCATTGCTCATTAATGATTCACAAGGAAAACACAATAGAAATCATGACTGTAGAGGAGTTTGTAATTCTGATACTTTAACTTGAATTTTCTCTTTTAGATTCACTCTTATCTTGAAAATTTTAGTAGAACACAAAAGAACTAACCTAGGTGTTTAATGTTAAGTAATATACAATATAAGCTGTCATGTTGTATAGAATATACAATCACTCCCCTCCGGCTTGTGTTTGCATATTGTATATGACACAGCCACTCATATCTTATACAGTCTTTTGATAAAAACGTTATTGTTGACTAGCTCTGTGACTATGTGACTAGYCCCAAAGGCRGTATGGGTAAAAATCACTGAAGCAATAGATGTTGAATAAATGTTGAGAAGTACTCAGCTACCAGTCCTGCTTCTCCTAACACTTCTTTTGTGTTTTACCATCCCTTCATGCTTAACTGCGGCTGCACACTGCCTATAACGTATATCTCATTTTCAAAATTCGCATAAACTTTATAGATACATAAACACTGGGGCAAAGGATACAGCATCTAATGCAAGAAAATGGAACCTTTGATTCCTTCCTTCTACCCTGAAGACATACACATCTTAATGTGAATAAATCGGGTAAAGTGATTTGGTATAGCAACTAATAATATTAGGAGCAGGCTTAGTTCGGTTGGTTAGTGCACGACCTTCAGAGCTTGARGTCCACGGTTCGATCCTTAGGATCTCCACGTCTGTTTCAACTTCTCTCTAATCCGTGTAGCTTCAGCTTTAAATACTCTTAAAACAGAGCACTGATGGTGAGAGGGGGTAAAGTGCGCACCGTTGGCTTCCATTGATAGCAGTTAAATTTCAACTGAAGGAACTACCAATGATAAATATAGGTGTTTTATCTTTTTTAGTCCCCTTCACAGTTCCTGGTGCCATCTTGAAAGGTACCAGTGCCTTTGCATTGAAGCAAGATGAATAGTGAGCTTGCAATGGTAGAGACATGTGAATAATTGTCCAAAGGTCTCTATCATTGCAAGCTCACCGTTTGTCTCGCTTCAATGCAAAGGCACGTTGGCCTTTCAAGAGGGAGCAGGGAACTGTAAAAGGGACTATTATACGTCTGCCAGTTAATTTTAAAGACTTGTGTAACTGTGGTCATTTTATGATGATTCATACCTGCTATATTCCTCTGTCATGAACTTCTTTGAAGTCACACCTGTAGTCGYGTTGCTCTTCCTTTTGATACCAGAAAGTTCATCATCTTTCCATGTTCTACCAAACAAAAATAAGCTTAGTATTAAAGCATGCATTCTGAACTAACACTGAAAGTTAATAAAAGATCAGTTTTTATTTGAAGTATATTTTTCAGTTCATTCGTTTATACCTTTTAGACTCTTGCTCATCAAATTCAGATCCATAATCTTCATTATAGTTCATCTACATGTAATGAGTTAGAAGCAGGTTTTTAAATAATATCTCATTCATAAAAAGGAATAAAAATCATTCATGACAAGATACAACACTAACCTCCGCCATCTTGGAACAGCAATTTAAAGAATGATACTCCATGTCATAATGGAATCACCTTTATTATTTAAAAAATACACCCAAAGTAGTTTTCTATGAAGTATAGCCCCTTACAAATTTACCGCTGTGCAAGATGATACTGTGACAGCTCCCATTGTTTGCTATGTTCAAAATATTCGAGCTTTATTTAGTTTGAATTTAGTCCAGATTTCTTAGCCATTTCCTTTTATTTTCCCTCCCTTTTCCGATTCTTAGGGTTTTTAAGCGTGACAGGGCGACAATGGGTTTATCTAACTGGTTCAAAGATCTTGGAATGGCTGGAAAAGCGGCAGTTGTCGTTGCCAGTGGAGTTGCTCTCACAGCGTCTGCATACGGCATTTATTCTCTCTACAATAGCACCACTGAACCTAAAGTAACCAAATCTGACGAAAGCGACGAAGAAGAAAGCATTCCCGAGAAAAGGATTTTAGTTCTAGGTCTAGATGATGCAGGAAAGAGTGTTTTCTTGGCAGCTTTGGCTCAACCTGACTCGACTACAAGAGCAAGCACACAACCAACCGAAGGCTTTAACGTGGTTTGCCTCACAACCGATGGATTAAACCTGAACATCTGGGAAAGTAAGCTTGACATTTTCATATTGTATTAATTCGCTTAATTAAAGATCTTATCATAGTTGTTAGAATTAGGTTGTAAATAACAGGACTACACAAATAAAGGCAAGTATACATCAGCTATTTTATTCAATTGACATATTTGTGGCGTTGATGATGTATTGAAGAAATAGAAAACGCGCGCGCGTGCTGTGAGCTGTCGAGAGAAGTGTTAGGAGAAGCATGACGCGTAGCGGAGTGCTTCTGGACACTTCTCGAGTGTTCTGCCAATCCCCAACTGCTTTATGACTGCACTCAGCACAGAAATCAAGTTTTTTATTTCTTTTATAAAATACAAATTACAATAATAGATAGGAATAACGCAACAGAAAGTGAGCGCGCGTGCAATGTGCTCTCATAAAGCACGCCCTCCAAACCAATCAGGATGCGACATTCATAACAGTTATTTTATAAAAACCAGTAGTGCAAATTCATTATCCAAATTCGTTTTGTTTGCTTTAGATACGACCTGTAAATATATTTATCTCTTCACTCTTATTATTTCAACTCTTTAGACATCTTTTAATTTTTAATTTAACTTTCGTTAATTGCATTCAAAATTTCTCGAATCTCTCCTATATTAAAAGTAGTTGTGCTAATATGATGTAGTACATAGGGACAAGTTGCCTCCATGAAATATGAAATGATTTCAGTGTGACTTATTCAAATGCTTTATTTTTATGACAATAAATCCAAATGCACGGATCTCTCAAGCAGCAGGCATGTTGACTTGCATTAAAATGGTTCAAAATGAGGTTAAGTGGGGTTAAACAAGGATTTAGGGGATGACCCCTGGGGGTGAGTCCGGGGTAAAAGCTTCCACATCAGTATAATTGGCTATTGAACCTTACATGAGTGTCTTGTTCTTCCAAGAACCCTTTACTAATGTACAGTAGTTCTATGAATACTAAATACTTTTACTATTATTTAAAATCATAGTTGGTGGTTCACAGAAATATCGAGACTACTGGCCTAACTTTATTGAGGACTGTAGCCTACTAGTGTACATTGTAGATGCCAGCAACCCAAGTAGATTTGAAGAATCAAATAAAGTACTTCATGGACTCTTATCAGAACCAAAACTTTATGGGGTCCCTGTGTTACTGGTCACCAGTAAAAATGATCTGTCACAAGCAAGATCCCTGACAGAAGTGACATCAGTTGTCCAACTACAGGAGGTTACTAAGAAGAGTGGAAGTAAATGGTCTACAGTGAGTGTCCAAGTCAACAGCAATGGTGAAACAGATGGATTCATTGAAGCAAAAGCTAAAATCTTAGGACTTTGTAAATAACTTAAATGTTTTTTACCTTGTGTTAAATCTGAACTTTGCCCTGGACCTTGACCCTTCTAGGATAAAGTTCAGATGAATCAGAAAGTCTTTTGTATCAAGCATAAGATATCTGATAGATTGATGTATATTAGTTAGTTCTTTGTAGTTAGCATACTACTTACTTCAGGGGAGGGGTAGGGAGCATTATAGAAGGACTGAGGTGACTAGTTAAGCACTTAGTTGGAAAGGAAATTCATATAAATTTTTTGTTACTTGTTAAAGCCTTTTAGAGGATAAGCGGGTGTGACCCGAAGAAGCGGGCTGCAACCCCCCAGCCTATTGACCTGTAATTTATCTATTTCTTACTAATAGAGTACAAACACTAAAAGTGTGCAAAACTTTGCACTATTTAGTAGTAAATAGTGCTGATTAAACGATGGAAAACAATAGGATTAGCATTATTTAGCAGTATTTAGTGGTATTTATGTTACACACTTATAGTGCTTGTACTCTATTATCGTTGTGATTGAAAAAGGTTTTTTATTTTAGCTAGTAGTATATTTACTTTTTTCATTTTTCACTTCTTAATCAGTAAAACAATTTGCTTGATTTCTAATAACCAATATGCATAAATACTTCATATGGTACTCATCAATATATACATGATGTACATGACTAAGGACACACTTTTTTCAATCTAAAAAAATTTTGCGTATAATTACATGGGTGCGCAGAGATACAAATTTTATCTTCGAGTGTTCAATTGATATCTCACGAGTGAGTGCAGCGAATGAGTGAGATATCTAAATTGAACACAAGAAGATAAAATTTGTATCTCCAAGCGGCCATGTAATGTTCTGTTTATTATATAGATATTGATGAAACTTAAATAAAACAAGAGCTCAAAAATTCTTTATTAAAATACGTTACTATGTCAACAGCGATATCTTCACGTGTGAAAGATATGGTATCTTCCACTGGTGAAAGATATCGAGTTTTCAACACTAGAGAAAACCTGGTATTTCATCCATATCTATACAATAAAAGTGCTTTATGCTCTAGAGTGCAAACCATATATCTGTACAACTCTCTAAGAAATTGCACAAATTTTCACAAGTTAGTATGTTCAGTAGACCGTAGACCTACAAATCTTTTCACTAATTTGTACAATTTTGTTAGTTAACTTTTTCACAGATATGGTATACACTCTAACATGACATAAATTAATTTGATATGGTCTGTCTAATATAAAGTGGAATTTTTTTGTGTACAGTCTTTAAGACTCAAAAAAGTTTCCCACAGAAGAAGTTTGCACTCATCAATATGTATCGAGATAACACTTTCATTCCAAAATAAATTGCATGTAAGATATTCCCATAGCTTATAGTTGTCATGGCAACCTATAACATGTCTTTCTGTAATTTTACATTGTCTAATTAAATTAACAAAATAATTTGTATAATGTGAAAATAAGCTCTTGCAGACACAAAAAGACTCCATATTAATCCTCTGAACTTCATGTCATTTGAGTTTGTCATTATTTTCCACACTCGTTGGTTCTTGTTTCTGTATTCTTTTTGGCGATCTCCATTTTTCTTTTTGGGTAAATAAACCTCTTTAGCTCTTTTCAGACCACATGTCATTCTCTAGAATATCACTCTTTTTTGTTTAACGGTTGCGCACGAAAAGACACAGAGATATGCGTAAAACTAAAACAAAGATTTACTGAATTTCTTTTTTTTTGGATTATAAACTGTTGTCATGACGACGCCATATTTCCGCGACATCTCAGTTTATTTACAACAGGAAATTCATTCGTTTTTCTGGTTAATTTTTTATTAGTATTTCTATAAGTAGAATGCAGACCGCCATGGCTTGCAAAACATATGGTCAAGTGCTCAGTTTCAGGGTGTATAAATTTATGTAACATAATATGTAATGAAAGCCGGTCTAAAATAGTCAATTAGGCGCCCTCTGTTTTTTTTTTTTTTTTTTTTTTCCNTGTACAACGACAAGAGAGGGTTGAGTGGTACATCCGTTTTCAGTTTCATTTATCGATGTATAATAATCATTTTTCATTTAAAAAAAAGTTTCATGGTTTTGGTACATAGTTTTGTGGATCAGCCTGGAAAAGGTAACCTCCTTTTTCACTTTCATTGTTTTTTAGTGTCGCTACACTGTAATGTATACCTACCCTTTTGCCTACTTTATGGAAACAGACAGGAAAAAACTAGTGAGTGTTCTATGAATTTTTTTRACGATAATATAAATGTAATCAAGTGCACAATCAAAACTGAAACCTTGAATATGGAACGACACAGTGTATATCTGAAACAAAGAATCTTATTCTCGAGAGAATGACAAGTGGTCTGCCGAAAATGGGGAATCTTTGCGCACAAGCCAAAATGTTCTATTTATAACGCGCGGTTTAATTATGCTGAACTCTCGACTAAGAGAGAGATTTTCACTTTTTATTTCTGRTTCAGAAGTAAGACTCTGCCAAAAATGTAAATAAGACCGTAATTAGAAATATTTGTAATCTCATAGTTTGAATATCAACAAGCTCAGCTTGAAGTTGAAATTGAAAATTTATCGTGGAAACTGGAAAGAGATGAGTCGTATTCAAGAGGGGTGAGTCGCTAATTTATATTTTTCCTATTCATCTCAGTTTTTTTTTTTTTGTTTTTTTTTTTGTTTTTGTTTTTTTTTGTTTTTTTGTTTTGTTATAAGAATAAATAATAATAATAACAGACCACCTTAGCTTTGTATGGCATCTCTAGGAAGTATATACTAATATGTTCAACGACTCGATTGTCGTTTTATTTGAGAATCTTAGTTTATTGCTGCGTATTATTGCCGCTCAAAAACATCTTGGTTATTTGTTGATGTGAATCTTTAATATCCGTTATCTTTTGGTTTTTATTTCATTGAGGAATGAGCTAGTCCTATTGTGAAGGAAGGCTACATTCGAGCTTTGACAGCTTTTTTTTTATTACACACAGTAAAAGATAACAATTAATAGGAAGGACGATGATATGGAAGAAAAAATGAATGGAAAATAAAGAAATGGAAGGAAAATGAAAAAAAGGAAGGAAAATGAAAGTAAAATGGAAAGTAAGTGACGAAGAAAAAGGAATTTATCAAGATTAATAAGGCAATTATTAGGGAGCAATTGTTTCTTTGAAATCTAAAAAAAAATTTTTTTGCAACTATTACTCCCAGTAAGGGGCTCTTTCGTGAGGTTTAACATCCTGACTACACGGCTACCACTACGTTCAAAATTTACGACACTCAACTATTCTCATGTTGAAAATCTATTTTCTTCCGCTGTAAATTTTTCTTCTCTAATACCTGAATGAGGAAAGACGAAACACTACGGTTAATGCATATATCATTTATCTCTTTTTCTCTTTCGCCAAAAGCCTTATAAGAAAGCAGTACGGCGCCGCTGGCGAACGCCAATAAAAACTTCTTCTCTAAGAGCTTCAGCTTCTACGCGAGTTATATTTTTTTAATAAGTCTGTAAGATAATACCATACTTTACTGATTTCATCAAACCCACTGTGACTTCATTACACCTGCGGGCAAATGGCGTTCAATTCTTAGAATCAACCAATCACTGAATAGCTTTTAACTACTGCCTTCATCTGTAGTTCTATTTTGGCGATTTAGTTCGCAACAGGATAAATGTTAATTAAAATGTACCACACGCTTTTGGGGAGTTCTGTTCCCTTGTCATGGTTACGCGAATGGCATAATAACTGGTGTAAAAAAAACATGGAAGCTGGGAGAAGTGTTACCTAAATAACTACGAGGTAGTGTGCTGAGCAAATGCGCGGACGATGAATTAAACTAACACGGAAAGGTAAGAATTGTTTTTGTTTTTTGGATGTTTTTGGGGGGTCCATTAAAAGCATGTTTTACGTAATCAAGGTCGCTAAAATGTTCAAAGCGCCGGCCAACAATCTTGAGTAGCCATCATGTAAGGAGTTTGATAGATGCGCTTTCATGGTAGCATGGCGAGCTTAGTTGTACTTCAACTTTTTCAAGTGTAAATTAAATCCTTAAACGACAAGACTTAAAAATTAAAGAAATGTAAAAAAATAGGAATAAGAATACTCGTATCCGTCGAGTTATTACAGGGTTCCTCTTAGAAAAAAATTACGGGAGTTTTTTATAGTAAAATTGACAAAAGGCAGCACTTTTGACAAAGTATCTTTTAAAAAATCTCGTGTTTCGAATCTTTCTAGGAAAGCAAACGTACTGAGATGTAAAATGTTTGCTTATGAGTTTGCTGTATAAACAATATCGTCCTTAAAGATATAATTACCACAGTAATTTAGGAAGACTAACTGAAATTCTTCTTGGTATGGTTTATATACAAAAGTTGTACCTTTTACCTAGAACCTGATAGTGTACAGTCCTCGGAGCTTCAAAGATAGACAAATTCAAGGGATTTCTGGACGACTTTTAACGCGGATAAATGCCAACTCAAGTTTGAGCTCATTATTTGTATAATATTGATACAAACATTTGCTTTTTATAAGCCGTTTTTTATGTCCGTCTTTTTCTTGTTTTCGCTTTCATAACGCAAATAGTAAAAGTACTCAAGGTACTTAATCTAAAAAAAGTCATGTTGAGGAACTGAGAGTCAAAAAACAAGGACACCTTAGGAAAAATTAAGGACTGAGTATAAAAAACTTAGGGTCTTCCATGATACGATTTATCGCAATTTATTTAAGGATTGCTTACATTTAATGCAACAACATGTCTTTCTTATAAACAAGGGAGCGAAAACGGCACTTGACATTTGGTCGCGAAAGAGATTTTTTTTGCAAACCACGAAGTACCTTTAAAAGTCACAATTTAATCGACAACAGGTCATAAATAATTCAGTAAATGAAGAAGAAAAAGCGCTTTTCTGGGATATTATAATTTATTTATCAAGATTAATGGCTCGTTGAACTGAGCATCGTAGTCGTATACCTACTTCTACAAGATATACTGAGGTCTTTTATTTTGTATGATACGTTCAACGTAATAATATAAAGAATCTATAAAACATCTATTCAAGACATTGCAACAAAAGGAAATACCCGAGAATAATACAAAAACTGAACAGCAGTTATGATATTTATATATTAAAGAGTTATCATGGAATAGATTCATTTTAATGGTACAGTCAGGAATTGAGACAAAAGTTTAATCATGTATTATGACATGCAGCTTTCGTAGTCAAACAGTAAGTTGATTAATTCGCGGTTATTATAGTTTCCTTTCTGGGAGGGAAATATCGAGGATTAAGCTAATAATCTTTAACAACCACAATGACGGAAGCTTCGTCTTTCCCGGCTTTAAAGGCTTTAATACGCGCAATCGTTTAGATTTTAGGCTAGCCATAGCTTCTTATGATACTATCTATCAGTGGACGGATTTTCCTGTCTGGATGATTCGTGGCTTTTCATGGTTCGATTAAGCCCTCCTTTTGGGTTGATTTTGTTGATTGCTATCGCATAATGGTCGTAAACTTGCCGATAATGGGATTATCATTTAGAACAAAAAGGAATTACTTAGGGAAAAAACTAGGATGATTTCAAGATAGCAAAACAGAGAACAAAGCTTGAAGCATTCGAACGTTATTATGAGACAAGAGTGCAAGGGCAAAGAAAATTACGAATGGGGGAAAAAAAAAATGGTGAAAAAAACTATAGAGCAGGCGAACAAAAGTGAAGCCGAATTACGATACAGGGGCGGCGGAAGCGGGGGGGCCGGGGGGTCACTGGCCCCCCCACTAGATTTTTTGGGGGGGCCTGGCCCCCCCAGAATATAATGCCTCACACACAAAAAAAAGAAACCGCATGAGATTTGGTTATGATTACCATTATTTATTATTGTGATATTACATAATTTTCTGTATCTAAAAAATATACGATATATCTAGCGACGACTTGCATCATTTTTGTGTCTCTCAGAACAATTGCAAGTGGTTTAATGCGHGCAAAATGTTACTGATTGAAATATCACACATACACGTTTGTAATCAAGCTAAACAGGGRGGGRGGGGGGGGGTCATTTCAAGGTACCGTGAAATATTGGAGTGCCCCCCCAAAATTTTTCAGCTTCCGCCGCCCCTGCGATAGACGTTTCTGTAACTATAAAACGAAAAAAAACTATAAATTGGAATTCCTATATGTTACCATGGAAACGCTTGACTAATTGTAAACATGACTGACGCTAATTTGAAATCATTAAAAGAAATTAAAACTCTGAGGGAATAACGAAACGAGGAACCCTAATCCAGTCTAATTCAAGGAGAACATTGGAAAAGAAGACAAAAAAATAGTGGAAGACTTATCACAGTTAAAATTGTCAAAATAAATTAGTACAGTTTTACTCAAATTGGTTTTGTTCACAGTCGTAAAAAATAATACTTGCAAAATTCCGCTCCCATATTTTCGCGAAATTAAGTAAACGTGCCCAGTTGACGTCCGTTAAACTAAGTTCTCCATCTTTTTAGTGGCATTTTAGCGACACTGAAATAATGATATAAATTCAAAATTAAATTTAAGGATCAAAATATGAATTGTGTAAGTCAATCCATTTGCTAGTCTTAACTTTTAATTTGCTCCTTTTCAAAAGCAAAAACCACAAAAATCCTTTATATTCACTAAACAAACCGTTTACCGTTTTCAGGAGACAGTGTTTCGATGTTTCGCAGCAAAACATGTCCATCACTTTCACATTTTTTTTCACATTCAACAATAATTTCAAGCCAGTATACACAATTATTTAAAAGTATAAATTAGATAAGAAACAGAACAAAACTGAGTCATTAGTATCTTTTGTTTTCATAATTGCATCTAATAATGCCATTTTCTTTAATTCTAGATGAATATTCCAAGACAATAAGCTACAGAACCTGCTAATCAGTTTTGAACACTAAAAACCAATATGGAAGTTGAAGACGGAAATCAAGCAAATGAGATAAAGACCTACGCCCTGACATCAGAGAATTTGAAGAAATTCGAAGAACAACTGAAAAAAACCGACAGTTTTCATGGAAGAAGGAAGATACCACAGCGGACTGCGGCTGATGGGAAAAGTGAAATCCTTTCCGCGGTATCTTTTGATGATGAGCTTGACAATAAGATTGAAAGAGAAGACGATTTCGGCGAAAATAAGCCTTTAGTTCGAAACCGACGGTCGTTTTACCGACCAGAGCGCGACTCAGCGAGGCGAAATCCAGAGGGGAGGAGTCGAGATGAAAGTAATTCTGCTAGACCTCTAAGCGGGAAGACGATTTTTTATGACGATGAGGATTACCGTATCCCGTATGAAGACCCGAATCACGTGATCAACAGACCCTCAAGGGCTAGCCGAAAGAGTAAACAGGGAATCTTGTATGAAGTCAGCAGTGTATGGTCTAGTTCTGTCTCGCAAGTACGAACCAAGAAGAAAAAGAGAGACCTGGGTAGGAGAAGGTCGTCGGAAAGTTCTATACCCACAAGCACTAGCGCGGACAGTGATGACGGCGTATTTGATGACGATGACTTCATCAGTGCTGATTCCTCAGATGATTCCAATGATGGTAAGACAACAGAAGGGACTACACCAGTGTCGTCTTTTTACCCTAGTAGCGAGAGTAGTACTGGTAGTGTTAGTAGCATACCAACCAATCCTTCAAGGCAAGACAGCTCGTTGAGCRAGTCGTCACCGTTTGTAACGTCCGAAGAAAGGACAAGTGTCTTGCCTTCAGTTACAAGAGGGCAGACGCAACCAGAACATGTACAGGAAGCTCTAGCACATCCAAGGCCTCAAAGTCAAACGGCTACAGATGGAGATCCCCTAAAAAGTGTAAAGGAGCAGTCACGAATTCGCTCGAGCTCGAGAAATACAAATATATATTCAAGAAATTCAGGGAAACGGCGTTTAAGCCGTGGAGATCAAGATTCTGTTAACAGTTCGAAAACTAGAAAAACTTCGAGCAGACAGGAGAGCTCGATAAGCCCCTGGAGTGAGAGGGATACAATATCAAGCGGTAGGACAAGCAGAAAAGATAGTTTAATTACGATAGACTCTCAGTCTAGAAGAGGATCGTCTGTTACGATACGTAACTGGTCACGATGGAGTAAATTTTCGGAAGGCGGGTACAGCATAACCAACAAGGTGTTACCACTTACGCGCCATAAACCCCGAGGAAATCGCAGTCAGTCCTCGGACACAAGCTTATCTACCTCGGATTCGGAAAGTTCTCGGACTGATAGTGCATCTTCGGAAAGTACTTCGGGATTTCGTTCGGTGCCAAATCTTCGTCTCGCCAAAAAGCCGCCACCGCTTCGTTTAGACGATGATGATCTTTCAGTAGACCGAACCCAGGCTCTCTCAAAGATGTCCAATCTGAGTCTGGCAGCAAGACCAAATTCTACAACTGGTGAAATAAGCGCAATAAATTCTAAAAGTCTAAAGACTAGAGTACGAAAAGAGACTGAAAACTATGTCGAAGGATATGATTTTAAACATCGAACGAAGAAGATCCCTAAGCTTAGAGATCGACCCGAAAGGCCAAGAAAGGGAAGCACTACTGGCGCAGTCTCGGGTCAGCGGTCTCGTCAGTCCTTAAAAAAAAGAAGACGGAAACGAAAAGGTAATTAATTATTTATTAAATGTTTTTAATCAATATTATTTGGGGATAATTTTGACATATAGGATGTAATAAAGTGGTTTATGGCGATGCGTCACGTTATGGAATGCCCCAGGGCACAAATGAGTCATCGCTAYGATTAATCCATGCGCTATAGCACGCGATTTACCTTTTTTAATATTTCTATTGTCAATAACGACTCTTATCTTTGACCATCGGGTCTCTATTAGAATATTACATTAACATTACGACAAGAGAAGATCAAGAGAAAATCAAATATAGGTTTAGTTCATTTTCTTTTGGTTCAGGACATTTATAAGACGGAGGAAGAGTGAGTACAAAGTACGAGCACTGGGGAGACTACTGAATATATAATGATGGGATGTCATTATACTTTAAAGACAGCGCGAAAAAGTCAAGGAAGCGGGCGAGGGAGGAGAGAGAGGGGAAGCTGAGGGGAGGTATTTAGCTTCTCATTTGGACAATTTTGCGTTTCCTTTAAAATGTTTTTTCTTGCATTTTGTTGAAGGGCGTCTACAAAGTATCAGTCAAGACGGCCAATCAGTATTCTCTTCGTCTAGCTACTCCGCATCGGAGCGCATGCACAGAAAAGCTTCATCCTCAGCTACCACAGTAACAAAACCTTCCCAAAGGGCGAAGTCATCTGTTTCCATGACGAGTGATAGCAGTTCCTTTCTAAGCTCGAGCAGCATGAGCTCCAGGGATCGTCGTAGAAGACGGCGTAAGAATAATCAATTACATCCTCTTAATGTCGTTGATTCAGGGTTCTTTACAGATGGGTCACCATCGAGTCGTGCGAGCATGCGTCCCGTAGATACTCCATTTACTCCTGCTTTAAGGAACAGGTATCCGAGCCAGCAGTCCATTGATTCTGAGTACAGCAGTTATCCAAGTATTTGTGGAAGTAGCCCCAGTCTTTCACGGTCAGCTTCCAACGTTTCACTTTCTTCACATGATTCAGGTAAGATGCAGTATGGAATGAAAATAATAAACACAAACGTTTAATTTAAAATGTTCTATCAAAGGCTAGAAATTAATAATTGATGCCACGGTCGGGTTGGTATTGGTATTGTGTTGGTATTGTGGGACTGATAAATTTGGAATTTAGGAGTACTTGATTTCTGAGAAAACCCGGCTCGAAGCACAGGAAAGAACAAATATAAGAAACTCTATATTCACATATAATGTCGATCCCAGGGATATATGCTTGAGTTTTAGCTCTCTATACATCTATTGGCGGACACATTTTATGTATTCAACTGCTGCGGCTTAATCATTAAGCTCTAGTACTGCTAGCAGTCGAGAAGTTATAATATTTACAATATACTCATTATGGGAGTCATTAAACTTATTTACTTCTACAATAACTATATCATAAAATATTAATGCATGTGTTATTAACAACTTGATTGTAATGGGTTTTGTTACCAAGAGATTAAGTTGTTGTGCTCTAAAACATGCAAAATAACCAGCTAAAGTAAGAATATGAAGATTAATAGTCTTAAAGTCTCCGCAGTCAGGTTGGGACAGGTCGCTATTAGGATAACCGGTCCAGCAACGTATTGAGAGTTAGTGAGTGAGTTTAAAAAATTAAGATATATAATGGCGACCGTGAATGCAGGAACGCAAAATTTATTGGTTGAAGATTTTGAAGGTAAATGGAAGGACTTGAAGTTACGATTTACTACCGTGATGAATGCTTTTTAAAATAGTTTGGATTTCTTACATGCCCGATAGTTATGTATAAAATTGAAAGTCGAGTCAACCGAAACCGCATTCATTTTTGTGGAAATCACAGATAAGTTATTCATACCACATTGTAAATTGAATCAAAGATCAACTAAAGCCAAAAAGGTACCTTTTAATTTTCAACGATGATTTAAATTATTTTAAGAATTAAATTTTATTTTAGCTAAAGTTTCCAATAGATGAAAAATTCGGGATGTGTCGTCATGTTCTCAGTGAAATACACAGAAATGTCTATATATTTTTCTCGGAAGTTTAGATTCTTCTTACTCTGTTAGTTCAGTTCTGGGTATAAGCAGTATTTGGCAAGATAAAAATGACTTATGAGATACAGAATCTATAGGAAATGACAGAATATAAATTCCCTTGAGAGGATATTCATTGAGACCATAGTTAATAGTCTATTAACTATGTTGAGAAAATTCAATGTTAAACTCCATTGCCATGGAAACATACACCTGGCGGCAACAACATCCCCTTCGACTTGCAGTAATTTCTAAGAATACAATCATTTGTACTGTATAATAATGATTCGTATCTGCTGCTTTGGTGCTTTATGATTGATCAATGTTAACTGGCATACTCATCATGAAATTAAATATTCTCTGGCTCAACTAAATTGTTTGAATTTCCTTTGATAATGACTAGTGCGGGTTACTAGTTTGGACTTTGTTGTTGGCTTAAGTAATCAATACAAGTGAATAAGTATCAAGAAACGTTTCTTACAAAACTGATGTTTCGAATGTTAGTCCTTCGGCGGTCCTCCTTACGGACGAACTGAACGTCGCACGGCGGCAAACTTCAGTATACTAGAAACGTTTTAGTACAAGGTGCTTTACTTTTTTTTTAACTTGTTGCACTTTCCGAGGAAGAAAAAAGGGAAATATAGTATTGTGTACGTATTCGTATAGAGTATCGATAACTAAGGGATTGGATTGTTTCCATTGGTCTTTATGATTTTCTTAATTTGTCGTTTTCTTTAAGTCAAAACGGGGACAAGACTGGTTATATTCACTAAATCCAATCCCTGCACGTCTTAAGATGGTCACTGTATGTAATATTTTCGAATTCATTCTAGTAATTCTATTATCTTTTTGTTTAAAGATGGAGAAAGTACAACAGTTGGACCAGAAGTGAACGAAACACYCCCCAAACCACTAATACCACCCAAACCAACTGTAAAGAAACATGAAAATAAACCAAAAACTCAACCTAAACCCAAGACAGCACAACCCGAAGAACAAGAAAGAAAAGAAGAAAAAAGGGAAGAAAGAAAGGAAGAAATAAAAAAGAATACCGAAGACGAAATCAAAGAGAGACCAAAAGATGAACCAAAAGAAGAAATAAAGAAGCCTTCAAGCTCTAAAGTAGTTAAACTACCTCCCTTAAAGGTTCCCAAGCCTCCGAGCATGCGCAGGAAATCGTCACCTTATTACACGTCATTGTCTCCATCTGTAGAAGCAAGGATGAATGGTATGTCGTCATCAGGGGGGGGAGGAAGCAAGGAAGCAAGGATGAATGGATGGATGGAAGTCTCTAATATATTATTAAGAAAAGAACGACAGTATCAACATTTACTATTTAGTTTGA
>NW_022261559.1:59922-72577 GCF_009602425.1 Actinia tenebrosa
TTTGTTTCTTTTTTTTCTTTCTTTCTTTTTTTCTATCTATTATATATATTCCAGATTCTCACTAGAGCAGTGCAATATATGATTCATTTTTTTCTTATTTGCAAGGAATGATTTAGCCCTTGTAGGGTATCAATGGTGTGTAGACACAGCAGAGAACAATATTGACCAGGCAGATGAGGCCGATGATAACAGGTAGACTAAGAGTATTCTCTACTTTCGCATACCCTTAATACTTTGCAGATTTGGGGCCGGTAACCAGCAATAAAAACACTTATCGTAGTGAAATAGTAAAATACCTCGTTTGATATCAAATTATAATATTATGGGTAACATGGGTGGTGTACGTGTCGACTGTGGTTCCAAAGGTCCGTGTCACTGGTTCGAGCCCTGCGGACACCTTAATAATGAATTGAGTTTGTATGTGTTCATTGTTCTCTTCTATGCTTCTGGGTTAGTGTGTGACATTAGTTTCGGTCCCAGACCCTCTCCACTGAGTATCTTGGACCGAAACTAATTGGACCAAAGGATTGTATACTAGGATTGTATGTGTTTCATATTTCTTTATCACTACAGCAAGGCTCTTCTAGGGCTATGTCTAGATGGTCTGGGCATGTTTTATCTTTCTCATGGAGAGCCTGAAAAGGCTGCGGAAACCTTGGAAAAAGCCTTAGAAGTTGCAGAGGAGGTACTTGGACAAGAAGATGACCAGGTATTAGTGGTAAACTGTTGCCAATACACCAATATCACATTTGATGCATACCACTGTTTTTATACCACAGGTCTAGCCTCGTTCATAAGTCAATCAGTCAAATCAATCAATCAATCATTTAATCATTATTCCATTCAAGAGGTTAAATGTTGGGAAAATTGAGTATGAAGAGGAATATATTTATGATAATTACAATACATTTATAATACAATGGATATGAATTTAGTGTAAAATATTTTTCTCAAGGATAGTTGGCAGCTCAAAAGAGAAACCGAAGACTCAACACGCATCACTGTCAGCTATTCACAGTATTCAGCTATTCTTAAAATACTAGTCTGAGGAGAAATTTCTACCGGTGCAAAGAAGAATCTTTATTGGACAGAAAAATGCAAAAATATCGACATCAACCATATTTTCAAAGAAGACAAACAGAAACAATAATCAAGGGAATGACACGTCGTCTAAAATAGAGAATATTAGACCCAAGCCCAATGGACCTAATCCACTTGGGCGTAATATTTTCCAATTTCATACCTCGTGACCTTCTCTCGAGAATACGAATCATTGTTTAGTTGTATTTTCATGCGTTTTCTCATGCGCAACCGTTAAACAAAGAAACGATACTCTCATATTCTACTTCAAAGGTACTTGTGATAATGAGCAATCTTGCCAAAGCGTATGCGGAATCTCAGCGATACGAAGAGGCTGAGACACTGGCCATGAAGTCCATCAAACTGGCCGACCAAACAGAAAGTTCTTTTAAGGCATTTGTCTTGGCTAATTTAGGACTTATTTACCTTGAGGGAGGTAAGTAAATTAATGTCAACTCCACCGGCCCTGATAATAACCGGAAGAGCCTTACTACCATATAGGTTCTCCCATTTAGTAACACGCTGTTTCCATGATGGTGTCAATCTTTTACATTAATAGAATGCATAGCGATTTCAAATTATTCTAACTTTTATCGCCTGTTTAAAAAAGTAAGAAACCATGCAAACGATAGACCCATGCAGCAATTCACAGTGGTTCAATTTAGATAACAAAACAATGGATTGAATTGTCATGCATGACATCAACATTCTGACTTTTTTGTTCTCTAAGTTGGCTGCTCTATGAAATGTTTCCATTGTTTGGTTTCACATGACGCCATTTCGTGTGTCGTGCGGAATGCTCATCAGCTGAATCACAACTTTTCAAGAGAATTATTATACGCTTACAGCACTTGGCGGTCAGCCATTTGGAGCAAATGATATGATTCAAAGACTTTTACCAGTTGATTGAAACTCAGCAATTCTGACAGTAGAAGTAAATGTCGCTGGGCAACAAATGGAGTCTCGTGCGACAACCACACGTTTCTGTTACCAATTCTCGTAACCAGACCCTTAGCGAAAAATAAAAATTTTCGCTTGAAAGCTGAAAAGGGTGTGGGTACGAGAATGATCCGTTACTTATCATATTGATCATAAAAACTCAGTTTGCTCGCTTTTGATTTAGCCGATCATTTTAGATGTTTTTGTTTTCTGACAGGTAAAGTCAAGCGAGCAAAGAAAGCAATGATCAAAGCCTTTAGAATGGCAGACGAGTCAGACGATGATGTAGTTAAAGACATGATTAAAGACAGTACAATGAAACTGGATATTAATGTATGATGCAGAGCTATTTCTGGTCCTTTTTTCACGTGCTTAGCAGCTCAAGGAAATGGAAAATAGAATGAAAATGGAAGGGAAAGAAAGGGAAGAGGAGTAAACGCCTCCCCTTGACCATTCCCCTAAGCCATTAAGCAGGTGACTATACAGTTAATATTTAAGAATCTTTGGTTTTGTTTAACTATACATTTTTAAAAGACAAATTAAAATTTGTTCCTTAGAAGTTTATTGATTTAGCTAGAAATAAAGGTATTAGGTATTTATACATTATGCAATCTGCATTACGATCTTAAATCTGAAGGTGGCAGACGTTGCTGCCCAAACATGTCATCCAAACTAAAAAGTGTCGTGTTCGTTATAAAAATGAAAAAAACTTGATGATGTAGCTTATTCTGGTTTTAAATAAAACTGCAGACAGCATTCTACTTGGTCCTTTTTATTCCAGGTTGGACAAGCAGCAAGAAATATTACTGTTTGTATAATGCAAACAATAAACTAAAAAATGAATTAAAATAGTTGTAAAACTCGAGAAATACTAAGTGCAAGACATTCCTATCTATGGATCATATCTACACACACACATATATATATATATTCCCCGTTGCTTTTATCGTATTCACTTTAGTGGGGATATATCAATTAACAATATATTTAACTTATTTTACATTATATTACATTGCGAGGACAGCGGGGCGCCCTAAAATGTGGTGGTTTAGATTGGAAAATATAGTGAATGTTAGCAAGAAGTGTAGGCACGGTGTCCCCCCCTAACCTTCACTCTCTGCTATCCATGTACACTATCTCAAAGAATTGTGGACACTTATACGAATTTCAGCAATTCCACAAGTATCCCTAAGTGGCCGTATTGTAGCCATATAAATCTAAGTTGCGGAATACATATTGCGTAATACAATTATCTTTGCTATCGTAACCTAAAAGAGTAAATGGTTCACCTTCTTTTCTTGGCACCACATGGAATTTTATTGCACCGCATTTATATGGAATGAAGAACCTGTGAACAACCTCATTCGTTTCGATGTTAATAATTGAGAGAAGACTGGCGAAATTAGACACGGCTGAAGCACAATAACAATTTTCTGGATGCCAGAGGAATTTTGGATCAAAGAAGCTTGATTCATAGACGAATACATAGCTCTTGCTAATGAACAAAATACGAACGTAGTGTGATCTACCAAGAAACACGCGTTTGTACTGCGAGCCATCCGACGCCTTGTGGATGAAGATGGAACTGCCAACATGATATGCGATGAGTTGACCATCTTGTGAAAAACAAACAGGGTTGCCAATCTCAGGAACTAGGTCGGTATTGCCACATTCACAAACTTTTTCATTAATATGAGAGATGGGAAGCTTTAGGTTAGAGTTTTGGGCGTGATGTAAATAAAGAGTCTGTTGAAAAACGTACGGCCTARCGTTTAAAAAACCTCCGTTTACCGGTACGCTGCATTTGCGAAGCCAAATGTTGTATTCAGTGATGTGGTCTTCTTCATCACATATACTGTTTCCTATTAGCATTTGACCATATCTACACGTAGCCTCGATTTTATATCCTTCCTCAATAGGAATACGATAACAAGTTTGACCTGTTTTGCCTTCGATGACATGGATTTCACCGTTAGAACAGTTGGCTAAAATGTACCATGGCTGTTCACCACACACGTGACATGAGTTAATTTGGTAAGGAAAGTTGAAACGAGTTACCAGATTTAGGGTTCTCGAGTCTCTTATTTCGATGTCTCCTTCTTTTGATACTTCAGTAGCGATGACGAACCGATGGTCCGGAGATGGGCAAATGTGTTTTTTTCCAGGAAGTTGTTTCTGTGCCAACAATGATCCATTCATTTCATGCCCTTGCAGAAAAAGGCTGCCATCATAGTCGTAGGCCAATAGTACAAAATCTTTGTCACATACAGTAACGGAAGGGCAAACACTTGTCGTTTGGTGTGGGCTATCCTGATGCAGTCTTAACTCAATGACGCTTCGCTTCGTCTCGTAATACGAGAAATTGTGCCTTCTCAAAAGGAGCAATACGTCGGAATCTATTTCTTTTGTACCTATCGCTAAATCAGCACTTAAAAGAAACTCAACACAGCGACCAAAGCTCGAAGGATAACGAAAGGGGCAAGTATTACTGTGGACTCTTGGTTCAAATAAGAAGAATGACAATTTCAATTTACACTCATTTAAATCATTACTAGATGTGTCAATTAAATAGTACAAAGATTTTATCAGATCAGTACAAATCAACGCACTCAAGACAAAATGATTTCTTAGCATTTCATCTACTTTGTCTTTAAGCGAACTACTCTTCAAGTAATCCCATCCTGAACTCAATGCATATTTCTCAATGTCTGTCAGACCCAAAGGTTTATCCAATTCCTTTTTCCCACTTTGTATGTCATCCAAGGCATCATAACACTGTCTGGCAAGCACTTCAATCCCGTCTTCTACACGAACACTGAACTCGTGTTCTCTGTCCCCTTCAAGAACTAACCAATCAGCAATTGTCTTATGAAATATAGAGACGTGATCATACTCTAGTGGAAACAACGAATGAAGTAATTTCAAGGCATCTTTTCTTGTTTTTCTTTCTTGGCGAGGGACATCACGCTCACTTTTAAGGCCTAGAATACTGTATATCATGCCCACTGGGATTGGATTCTTCGATGAGGTAATGGCTCCGAGCATCTTGAAAAAGCTTTCTTCTTCAGATATAAAGGGCAATATTTCAGCTTTCAGTCGTTGGAAATACTTTTCATACACGGAAGAGATTCCTTCAGGAAAAAGATCCAAGACATATGATGGCGAGGTAATGTTTTCTTTCTGCATATAATCAACGACAAAGAAAGCTACTAAAAATAAACCACCGGACATTTTAACCAGCTCCGTTATAATTGAATAATGCTCTGAAAACTTGGCTTTGTAAAAGTTTTCAATGTCAATTTCATTCTCTTCACAATTTGGGTCGACAACGATTCGATTCATCGGCACGTTATTCAGTATTGGAGATGGTCTGGTGGTGATGACAAATCTAAGCCACGATGGAAGAAGAGACAGTTTGTCTCTCAAAATCGCTTGTAATTCATACTTCAGATGACTGCAGCATTCGTCTATTGCATCCAATACGACAACAAACTTGTTACTTGTTGCAAGATCTTCTAATGTGACATTGCGCAAAGGTTCCTCAAATAGCACAGTAAATAGTTCTTCACAATTTTTATCTGTCAAGTCTCTTCCCAAACTTGTTTGAAGTTTTTCCTCTAGAGCCTCTTTATAACCAGGAACAGAGTCGCAAATCTGACTTGCAATGGACTGTAACATCAGCCTTGGATTGTTTCTTGTAGAATTACTGAACTGAAAGAAATGACAGCCCCCAAGACGTCCAAGGCCTTTGTAAATGTCACAAATTTTACCAGCTAGAGTTGATTTTCCCAGGCCTGGCCCGGCTTCGATGATCATAACCCTAGATCCAGTTTCGTCATTGTTAACATGGCAATTGACCCGATCTAGAATCCATTGGCGGGTGTTCGATTGGAAGGACTTGCACAGTGACTCAATCAAACTTCTGAACTCATCCTTGGCGAGTTTGGCAATGTTTAGGCTTGAACTTCTTTGAGTGTTCTTGAACATATTACTCAGTTCACTAAGATCATCTTTAATAACTGGAATTAAAGCTGCGTTGGACTTGATGTGTGCAGTATCTGACTTGATGCCTTCCGCGTGTGACTTGATGTGTGTGGTATCTGACTTGATATTCGTAGTAGTTACCCCCAATCCCACTAGCCGTGATGTAATGTCCTCATCAGATACATACCAATCATAAAGTAACTGATTGTAGTCCTTCTCTCCTAACCGAGCAGACTTCAATTCATCAATGTTGTCTTGACTCAGTCCCAGCGACAGAAGGGCAGATGAAGTATCTTGCCAATATTGTTCGAAGTCAGCATCATTAGTTTCAGTGGTTGGTTTGTGTGCTATTGCATTTCTATAACACTTCATTCTGACAAGGTTAGCCTCTTGTGAGTTGTCTGTTTCGTGAGGCGGCTTATTCCAATCACGTTTTCGCTTCCCAGTAGGTGTAATTTCGTATACTGGCGCCGAAAGCCCACAGATATTTCTTAGGAGAACGAAAAGCAAAGTGATATCAAAGTCTTGAGATTTAGGGTCGCTTCCACTTGGTGGGTACATTTTGTCCCATTGGTCATTATTCAGTACTTTTCCTCTTGGTTTCTTCAGCTTTTGTAGAGTTGTTTTGCTGGCATTTAAGAAGACTTTCAATGTAGTATGATATTTAACTTGATGACCATCAAATACTAAACGAAATGCCTGTGTGCCTCCATCGATTAGCAACCTAGATAGTTTCGTGTAGTTTATTTTGGCATCATTTTCGTGGCTCCAGGAAGAACACCCTGCCATCATTTACAATTTATTCTAGGTACCAAGGCAGTGTTCATTCACATGTTTTACCTAGAAAATTAATTTAAAAAAAAAAAAAAAAAATCCATAAGCATACAATTTTGAATTGGAAAAAAAAGAATATACATAAAGAGTTTGTGCAGGAATTTTTTAACTAGGCTCCAGCCTTTGAAACTGTAATGTATTTTAGTAATGACAAGTTAACGACAAGCTAATTCAACAATTATATAAATATGTATAAAATAGAAAAAGGAAATAGTAAAGAAGAAAAGACACGGAAAAAATATTAAAACATTAGTTGGAGAAAATATACTCGATCTGTAGCTTGATTACTGGACTTTTTAATCTGCCAAGCCATAAACAACGGAACCAAATGTGACAGTTCAAATATCTTATCCTAATTTATTCGTTAAAATAATTTCTTTATTCTTACAAAGCATCTGATATAGTGCGGGGGAAAAATGAAAAAAAGCGCAGAATGTACGGAAATTTAAATTAGCATAAATCAAGCGTCGCATGCGCATGCCTTTGGCAAACTTGTAAAAACCAGCCCTATTACTATTGTTTGATCTCTGGTTTGTTTTCCAATGGTTTTTGAATTCAGCATTGATATTAACAGGGGAGAGCGGGGGCTGAATTCAAAACAGGTTTTCCATCGAAATTCACTGATTCATTTCATCTACCTTCACTCAGTTGTAGAATCATTAATAGTCCAACCCTCTGCAGAGAAACAGGTCCATAAAAAATATGAATTATGGCACCTGTTAACCACATTTTGTCTAGACCGATTTGCATACTTTAACCCAGTAGAGTCTAAGAAATTGAAGCCAAGCGAACAGTCGTCGTGGAATTCAAGGGTTTAATACTTCCCCATGGTTGCGAATCAGACTCTGTGAAGCCTTGAAGCTCTTAATCATGGATTTTCACAAGCACACACACGCTTTCTGAAACTACGCAAAGTTACTTTACTCTGGGGACTTGAGAAATAAGCGTCTTGCATAGAGGCAAACAAACACACTTCTATATCTTAGCTGTTTTGTTGTAGAATGTCTGTTAATGAATTTATGGCGGGCGAAGAATTGCTACTGGATATAATCTTGATATAGGCTTGGATCCATTCGGTTGTTATCGTACTTTTGATATTGAACTGGAGCCGAAACGTATGGTTTTGGCTGCCGTCAAATTTGACGAGGTTGAATAATTATGAAAAGCGCTGTAACATATTGAAGTATAAACCTTTATTCATAACACACAACACTCAAATGAGGATTTTACCACAAATCGTTAAGTTCTCGCGCGCGGATTGCCTATATTTTTTTAGGATCGATAAAAGGACAGACCAAAAAGCTAACGTCAACGAGCGCTCGCTTTTTCCGTTGGTCGTTTTGATCGCAAAAAACGTCGAAAAAATGCGTGTTAGTGAACGTTGTGTGGTGAAAAAACAAATCGAGTTCCCTTTTCTATGGTCTGTACTCTTATCGAACATGGAATGGCGTCAGCATATGATCCAAAACTTTGCAGTGAAACCACTCATTGCGCTCGTGGTTTCACTTGAGTTTGAATCATAAGCTGACGTTACCAAGAAATCGAAAGTAAACTTCCACCGAGGAACGAGCACTGACTTTGTACCGACGAATATCAATGTTTCTTGTACCTACATGAAAAATATTCGACGTTTATACTTAGGATAATTATTATATTATTAGATATAAGTATAAATATACATGCCAGGATATTTGATGAAGGGAATTTCGTCATTTATTACCGTCCTCTTCGTTCTTTCTTGTTCATATCCCAGCTACGTTGAACTTAGTCCAGGCGCTGGCCCCTCATTTATTCTGGACTACGTTGAACTAGCTTGCGTGCATACGATCTATACCCCCGGCAACGTTCCCAGATATATCTATTTAATTGTAGCTAAATTGTGATTCGTTAATCCCTAGTAGCATTCTTACGCGTCCTCTCATTGGGTACTTAGCGTTACTCGAACCAGGCTATAGTAATTTAGAAATCTGTCGCTGATTCGCAGAGGAACCTTACCGACAGTTTGTGTTCGGATTCATACACCAAACTCGAGACTAGAGTGTTCTGGCTTTTTGGTCAGCGGGCTGGCGCCGGTAAGAATCTGTGGGAATCGATTTTTTTTACCCCAGATTTTTTCTGAGGTTCCGGTTTGTGGAAGTCCGCTAAATATGTTATTGCAGGCTCATTTTTATGTTCATCTGATATATTTTAGACATGCATTCTGGTGTGATATATGTTATTAATGAATTCTGGTCTGAAGAATTGTAATAATCAGTGGCGCATCTAGGGGTAGTGCGAAGAGGTCCGCTCTACCAGGCCGGGTTTTTTTACCGTCTTTTTTTTCCTTAGTAAGGTTTGAAATTTTGGATATCAAAAAAAATATCTTCTATAGATTTGAATTAAAAAGATTAAAGAAGTTTTGGGTTGTGTCGGTTGTTATGGCTCGTTTTTGGCATCGTACTGGTAATTTGCGAAGCTCAACTTTTCCAAACAGAGGACATCGCCATTCCCCGACCAACTGCATGGACTATCTGTGTCGAAGTGCACGCAAGCGCAGTCTAGGTCTTGTCAGCACTCATTTAGTAAAAGCAAAGAAGTGGAAAATCTGGAACCCGTTTTGAAAAATCCTGGATCCGCCACTGATAATAGGGACCTTGGATTTGCAAAATCTACGACGGCCACGTCAACCGTTCATTGGAGATTTCATTGAAAACATTGTGAGTAAAACTAAACTCATCCACACTTTGAAGTCTCGAAACCCTAAAGTGAAATTACTAACACTTCTGGTTGACGTCGCTGTCGTAGATTTTGCAAATATTAAAGTCCCTAATAACGAACACTAGCATTGTATGTGTTTCATATTTCTTTATCACTACAGCAAGGCTCTTCTAGGGCTATGTCTAGATGGTCTGGGCATGTTTTATCTTTCTCATGGAGAGCCTGAAAAGGCTGTAGAAACCTTAGAAGTTGCAGAGGTGCTTGAACCAGAAGATGACCACTTTAGACGTCGTAGAGAAGCGTAGATAAATGCTACCTGATATTTTATCCTAGGGGGCGCGGAATGACTGGGCGCTAATTTTCCCCCTTTCCCATAATAGTCTCTTATATTTTCTAATCTTTTAACGTAGAAAAAGGCGTGACAAGTCGATGCATTAATTCTTCTAACATTACAATAACATACAAATTTCGCGCGCGCTGATTGGCTATTTTTTATCATCAATAAGAGGATAACTGATCTACATTTGTTAAATCAGAAGATTAAATTTGTAGAAGATTTGTAACACATGATGATGAAGACGAATATTACTTAATATATTACTATTTAGCAGTCATAATGGGATAGTCTGGAGTATATTTCTCTCTGTTTTTCTTACTACACAAATATATATTATAGAATGGATATACTTTTTTGACGCTTGATCTCAGTCCTCTTGTTAAATCATGCCATGGATCGAATGATTAAAATCAAATTTTCCTATCTATGGGCTATATAAACTGAACCCTCAAACACAGGAAGCCCAAATATAACAGTAATGATGAAAAGGTAAATTATACACCGTGAAAAAGATGAAAAAACTTACTGACGTTTCGGACGCTAGTCCTTCGTCGGAGTAAAAGAGAAGCCCAAATATAGTATTGTGTCAAAATTTAGAAAATGAGACTGTTCTCGTTCCCAGATCAAAGTGGAAGACAACCCGCGCTGGCTGGCAATGGCGCAGGCTCAGGAACGAGAATAAAAATGAGAAGAAATTTTTATCATGGTTGTATAATAAGCCAGTTCATAGTTTAAGAATCGTTTTTAGTGCGAATTTATCGTGAATTTCTCATCTTCTCTCGTTTATACCTTTTCTTTTTCTTAGGCCCCGTCCACACGTATCCGCAAATTTTTGCATCCGCAAATTTTTATTTTTTTGAATTTCTATCCTTTTAAAAAGTGAGAAATTTAGGTAGAAATAATCGCATGCGCACTGAAAACGATTCTTAAACTATGAAATGGCTTATTATCCATAATTTTCACTACTGACCATCTCTGCCATGAAACAAAGTGCAAAGGGCTTAAATAAATGCTAAAAAACTTCAATTTAATTTATTTTCGAAATTTGAACAAATTTTCATGGGATCCCTGTGCTTTTTTAAAAGATTTAAATCAATAATTTTCTTCGTTTAAAATAAAATCAAAATCATTTTAAAGATAAAACATTTCCAAGTCACATTCTAGACTTCAGGTGTTGTTTTAACTCCATTTTCGCCACAGCTTCCATATGCACTTCGTCCGGTCCATCAGCAATTCGTAACGAACGTGCCAACGCATAAAAGTAGGGCAGCGGTGAATCCTGTGAAACTCCCTTCCCACCATGCACCTGAATCGCACGATCAATTACCCGGCAAGCCATTCGGGCAACTACTACCTTGGCCATGGCGATCTAAAATATCCAGGAAAAAAACTTGCATTAAATAAGAAGATTTACTGAATCTTTCATTCAAAAATTTGGAATATTTTCATTTTTATTCAGTTTTGGGAGTTTTTGAAGCAATAGGACGTGATTTCCTGCAAAGATATTCGTCAAGAAAAAAGTTTAATATTCCGGATCATCGTACAAACGAAATGAATGGCTATTCCACGTTTCACCCCCTTTATCAGTTTCTTGTAGAGCCATTTCCTCTTGCTCCTTCACAAAACTCGAAAAAAATCGTAGCGCGCGGATTTTCGATAAGGAAAACATTCGTTCTACAACTAGCAACGCAACAATTTTATGAGACGAATTTTATGAGACGAATGCTCCGGTATAAGAGCGCGTACGTTAAAAGCTTACCAAAGATTTAAAAAAAAAGTTCCCCACTTCTAATTCTTATTTTGATCTGAAGTAAGCACAGAACTCTGCTTAGAAGCAGGTTTGAAAGCATGATTTTCATTGATTGTTTCATTTCCGGAAAACTGAGCATGCGCCAAAACTGGATTAGGCCAGATCTCTCTATTCTATTACATTATTTCCTGTATTATCACACTATGTTTAGTAACAATACAGCAATACCTCTTTTCTAGCAGCCTTGTTACCCATTGTATCTAACATGTAAGCGGCTTTGAGCACCAGCAAGCGTGCTTGGTCGATTTCCATCCTTGATAAACTGATTTGTTCCTGCACAATTCCCTGAATAACCGGAAAACGCGATAAATACTCATGTACTGAAGGTGTTAGTGGAAGGAGGTTCCTCTCCTCTCCTCTCCTCTCACTCCTCTAAGGTTTTATGCTTCGGGATGTGAGTATGAAGTTCAAAACAAATGAGTAATAAGGGTGTCGTAGTTCTAACCTTTTCTGCAAGTCTTTTACCAAATGCAACCCTGTCCAATGCTCGCTCACAAAGAAGCTCGAGAGCACGTTCAGCCAATCCAATGGACCGCATACAGTGATGCAACCGTCCCGGACCAAGACGACCTTGCGCAATCTCAAAACCACGACCCTCCCCTGAAAGGCAAAAATTATCATTGCTTCGCATTTATCAGCTGAATGAACAACACTGCCTGTCATCTGCTATCAGCCAGAGAGTATTCTATTGCTGGGTATCGATGAGCTGAACGAGTCTCATGAATACCAGCCTACGAATGACAGGCAAATACTGCCCGTCATGTGCTATAAACCAGAGAGTATTCTATAGCTTGGTATCAATCAGATGAACGTGTCTCATGAATCTCATTACAAGCCTACGAATGACAGGCAAACACTGCCCGTCATGTGCTATAAACCAGAGTATTCTATTGCTGGGTATCAATCAGATGAACGAGTCTCATGAATCTCATTTTACCAGCCTACAAATGACACACAAACGGTTCTCGTCATGT
>NW_022261559.1:72642-95322 GCF_009602425.1 Actinia tenebrosa
AATCAGATGAACGAGTCTCATGAATCTCATTTTACCAGCCTACAAATGACACACAAACGGTTCTCGTCATGTGCTATAAACCAGAGAGTATTCTACTGCTGGGTATCGATCAGCTGAACGAGTCTCATGAATCTCATTACTAGCCTACGAATGACAGGCAAACACTGCCCCTCGTGTCCTATAACTGAGTAGCGACTGAGTAGCCTCGTGTTCACGTGGACACATAAGAGCGTTTTCACATGTATCAGTTGCTAGTCAGAGCAGAACGATAGTTATTCACCATTTTTCGATTCGGTGTATAATTGATGCTTTTCACGGATATAAGTTCATGTTAATGCATGCTATATAAAACAATGCACCACTATACAATATATGCATTGTATTCCATTAGAACATGAACTTATTACCTTTTCACAGCCACCATGTTGGATAAACTTATATCATCCAACATGGCCGCCGTGTCTTGTAATTTCATTCTCTTGGGAATAATTGAAAACCAGCAATAATGGAAGGAGGCTTCAGCATGCAGGGATGAAACATAGGAGTTTGACTGTTTGTTGACATGTGGGAATGATTGAAAACCAGCAATAATGGAAGGAGGCTTCAGAATGCAGGGATGAAACGTAGGAGTTTGACTGTTTGTTGACATGTGGGAATGATTGAAAACCAGCAATAATGGAAGGAGGCTTCAGCATGCAGGGATGGAACGTAGGAGTTTGACTGTTCGTTGAGATGTGCGACATAATTGTCCTTACCAAGGATCATGTTACTTGCAGGGACTCGAACATTATCAAAAACAATCTCTAAGTGACCATGAGGAGCATCTGAAACAGAATTAAGTAAAAAAGAATAGAAAGATCCACTATAATTAACTGAAAGGGGAGAGATTAGGGTATGGATCAATAGATCTCTCATAGATGTGTCATTCCCTAGAGTTCTTTGTTTAACGGTTGCGCTTTGAAAAGACACATGAATATGGATACAACTCAAACAAAGAATCTTATTCCCCTAAAATAGGTCGTAAATAGAAAAACATTACATCCGAACTTTATAGGAATACACCCTAAATCCTCATCTTCCTTCATAACGTGTATCGCCTTCCCAAATAGAACTAGTTAACGAAAAAAATAAAAGCATAAAGGTACTAAACTGACCGTTATAGCCAAATATCTGAAGCGGTCTGATTTTCGTTACGCCAGGAGTATCAAGAGGAACAAGAACCATCGAGTGTCTTCTGTGTCTATGACATCAACAATAACAAAAAAATCCAAACGTTATTCTATATTCCAAGCCTTAGGGCACCATTAATTATTGAAAGATTAGGGATTGCGGGGGGAGGGTGGAAGTCTTGAGTGAGAAAATAAGGGGCTTTGAAGTTTCAGTTACCCTTGAAAAAGGGGTATTGAAATAACTGATAAATAACATACAGTCAGAGGGGATCACTAAATATTTTCCTCTGGGGAAAGGGCATACTGATGGAGAATTCTCACCCATACATCCCCCCATTCTTTTTATGATTAAAAAAACCTGGATTTTCCCAAATAAATAGAGATGCAAAACGCGAATTAGACGCCATCTTGGAAATATGTTCCCTAAAAAAAAACACAATGGACTGCAATGCCAGCTAGACACAGCCGTTTTTTGCTCCACCTCGGAATGACTAATACTTACCGTGGTAAGTCTTTATCCCTAGATCCACCCATGACAATGGCTATTTTACATCTTGGATCTCCAGCACCTAATAACGACAACAGTACAGAGTTATTCAAACTCCACTGGCAAAAAATCTTGATGCCATTTTAAATGAAAGCTATTAAGACTTCAGGAACAAAGCTAGTGAAGGCATACGTCCATATGCCTTTTCTATTGCTTCTTGTACAGGTTTGATTGACTCTTTTAGCTTGGGCGCAGTGTTTTCCCATTTCAGACCACGTGTCATTCCCTAGAGTATCATTTATTTGTTTAACGAGTGCCTATGATAATTCAAATGAATATAGATACCGACTCAAAGAAATAATTCTATTCTCAAGAGATTGGCACGTGGTCTGAAATGGGAAAACATTAGACCAAAGGTAGAGGTCTATACCTACCACTGCTCCACCATTTTCGTCCATTAATAACGTAATATTTTCCTTCCTTTCTTATCTCACATTCCATGTTTGTGGCATCTGATGACGCAACACCAGGTTCTGCAATAAAAGGACAAAACAGCATGTCACAACAGTTACTACTGATCCAGAATATCAAATTAACTTGAAACAAAAGCGAATGCAACAGCGACGGCAAAGCCAACCCTGTGGCCGACCAAAAGCTGAAGAACATGCGCAGTAAGAGATAATTATTACGCTGACCAGCTTCTGCTCCAGGTTAACTTTGCTTTTTAGATAACCACATCTATATGAGTTTCCGAGGCTCCCTTGCTTTGGTGATTTTTGGTCGTACAGTCTTTCTCTCGTGACTAATCACCCCGGCCACCACCTCAAGTTTTTTGGGCACTGGAGCGAGATCATCTCTAAGATAAGATCCAGGGTGCCTTTTCAAGGACACCAAAGAAGCAGAAACCTCTGGCACTCAAGAAAAACGTTTCTTCTTTTTCTTCTTGTTTTGAATAAAGTTTCAAGGTTTGAATAAAGCTTCTTCTGCTCACCAGTCATGCAAAAGGCTGACCGTATTTTTCCCTGTAGTAGCGGTTCAAGCCACATGGTCTTCTGCTCAGGGGAACCATACAAGTGAAGAACCTCCATGTTTCCAGTATCTGAACGAAAAATATAAACGCAAAAGGACTCAAAACTTTATCATAGCAATAGCCTGCAGAGCAGGCGTTCTTTTGATGGTTTGAGGTAGAATCGGGGTTTTGGGGTTTTTTCTGTTTCGACTACGTGCCCGCGAGAAAAATGGGACCTAACAAATTCTCGCTCGTTCCAATTTTCCAAAGTTTCCCCAACACCCCGGTTTTTCCCCCAAATCCACAAGAACGCCTGCTTTGCAGGCTATCATAGCAATGGTGTTGCTAATAAGTCTGTCATAGCAAAGGTAGCCCAATATAGATAAAAAATTAGACGAAAATAAAAACCAAGTAAGAAAAAGCCGACTCTCTTAAAGTATGAAGACAATAAAACAATATCCAAGGAGAATTAGTTGGGAGCTAAACAATAATCTACAAAAGAAAAAACCTAACCCAGAATACAATAAAGCTTGCTACACCAAGGAAGACCTAAAAACCCTTCTCTGAACTTAAAAAAAAAATCAGACTGAAAAACATTATTCTGATGATAGCATCCACTCGTGATGCAGAAACGTTAAGTTTTTTTAAAAAGATATACCAGTGAAAACCGCAAAAAAAGAGAGGCTCATTTCCATTTCCATCACATGTGAAAGCCTAAAAAGCACTTAAATTACAGGACAATATATTTTCGCTCATGTTTGTTTCTCTTTATGATTTCCATATGCAAGCCATGTCGTCCTAGAGCTGATAAGGTTTCAAAGTATATAACTTATTACACCGATAACGTCGAAGTCTGATTGACTTGATTACAATGGTTGTTTCAAATATCTTCAATTACAAAAATGTGTTTACCTTCAGTCGTAACAATTTTATTATTTTCAACCCGCAAATTAGCATGTGTAATATAACCAAATGTCGTCTAACAATCTCATCTAAATTGGTCTTCCTGTGGTAGTCACGAAAATGCTTGTCGTACCTGGTGCACTGCAGTTGAATACTTCAGGAGCGTAAGGTGATCTGCCAGAAAGTTCAGCTAATAATGCATAATCCAGCTGTGATAAGCCCGATTGTGCAGGTAAAAAGAGGTTCCAAAGACCAAGTTTTTGAGCCTTTTCCTGGATTGAAAACAAAGAAACTTATGATACAAAAGTCATTTTGTCATCTACAAGATATTTAATCCCCCCCAACCCCCCAACCCCCCGGGATAAAGAGTTTTCGGGAATTGATGAAATGTAAATCGTTCCTGCACCACTACTCAATCAAGTTCCAGTTCCTTTACAATCATGTTAAAAATTTACTAAGAACATTATTGTTCCGTAACGTCGTAGTGTCAAACGATGAGTTATTTTTTACTGACCTTAAGTTCTTCAAGATAGGGGTGAATGGTCCACTGTGTCGACAGGTTAGATGAATGTTCTAAAAAAATCTAAAGAAAGAAAGATAGAGTTGTTTTGCAAGTGATTGTGAAACAATTCTTCACGTAGAATGGGAAATATTATTCATCGTGGATATAAATCAAGGATTACACTTATTCATTTGTCTCACGATTGTGGCAGTTTAAGGGGGACCGCGACGCTTACGACTGCTAATGCTAGTCTTCATCAGGCGATGGTGTAGACTGGAAGGTGGTGTACTTACATGTATATAACGTATGTCCGATATAATCGTCTATGTCATCACGTGATATATGGCGGTAAAGGGTTATTTCGTTAAAAGTGATTTGACAGTTTTGGTTTGTCGTGAAAAGTGATTGTTACTCCCTTTACCACCCTGGTGATACTGAACATCATGCACAAAAAATCATAGCAAGTATGGCTAAAAATATCAGTTTCCTTATTATTTTAATGTACGAATATTATGCAAGTGAAAACATTCATTCGATGACCAGCGCATAAGACCCATGCTTCCAAAAACTAGTGCTTACTTTTTCTGCTGGTAAAATGTAATCGTCTATGAATTTCTTCATTTTGACATACATGTGCCTGGCTTTTGAAGATATGTGAAGCATGTTAAACTCTGGCGGTATTTGTAAGTCATCAGCATCAGTAGACCTGTTGTCTCTGATAAACAGTCAATACAAACAATATTAGGTGGGGTATTACTTCAAGGATTATTGTCACATGCTGATTGAGACAAGTGTCGCAACAGGTAATGGCAATTAGACCATGACAATATAAATCATTAAAAGGCAGTTATATATGTCATGCCACCAATGCCACCCACGGCGTAAGGCTTTACTGCTTGCCTCTCACCACTGTGGTCCGGGTTCGAGCCCCGGCTCAGACTGGATCACAGTTTGTTTGATGTGTTTTTCTCTCCTATGCTACGACGGTTTTTCTCCAGGTTCTCCGGTTTCCTCCCTTCTTAAAATCAACATGTGAATTGAGTGTTGTATGTTGTAAATATAGAATGTAGTGCGGTGCGTGTGGAGCGAACCTCACGGGAGAGCACCGTATGGGGAGGGCTGGTTGCAATACATATTACATTGATTATTTGAACAACCATTATTTGATTGACAGTCATTATTGCCCATTTCTCTGTCGCACCTTTAGTCTTATTCAAAATGGCAGAGGGACCATGAAGGAGACTATTATCAATATATTTGGCAACCCAATCTCAACCCCTACACTAATGCCTGCCAAGACTTTTAGAAATGACAAAAGAAAACCTTCAAAGGTAATAAACTTTGAACCAAGAAAAGAAGAAACTGAGAAACTATAGACTGAACTGGAAAACTAAAAACATTTACTTATTACTACCTCTGTAGAATAACTAACTTACTTACTCTATTATTTTGAAGGAAGCTTTTGATAATGGCTCCACAACCTTGCCAAATATCGAGGCATTTGGTGCACTTGCATTGCCCTGAAGTGAGCGCTTATATACCCCCTAAAATATAATGTAAACTATTCAATATAGTTATTTTATTATTGTAAAGAATGAAACCCCTTAATAATTTGTGACATTTATGGCTATGGCCAAAAGCTACCCAACACCAAACCAACATCTTACCAGCAAAAACTTAGCAACAACTTACTAATAAACTGCCAATAACCTACCAACAACCCACCAACACCCTACTGACAACCTACCAACACCCTACTGACAACCTACCAACACCCTACTGACCTCCTACCAACACCCTACTGACAACCCACCAACACCCTACTGACCACCCTCCAACATCCTACTGACAACCTACCAACACCCTACTGACAACCCACCAACACCCTACTGACAACCCACCAACACCCTACTGACAACCCACCAACTCTCTACTGACTGCCTACCAACACCCTACTGACAACCCACCAACACCCTACTGACAACCCATCAACACCCTACTGACAACCTAAAAACCCCCTACTGACAACCTACCAACACCCTACTGAAAACCTACCAGCACCCTACTGACAATCCACCAACAACCTTACAACCTATAATGGCTGACAAACCTGTGCTATTGATGCATACTTGAAGAAGTTTAAAGCAAGGCAGAAAGTCCAAACATCTTTAGTAATTATGAGGCCAGCATTATTACTGTACATGGAAATACAGTCTGCTTCAGATGGGATTCCTGTAACACCATCTGAAAATACATACAATTCAAATGAACCATAATCATGGACAGTTTGACTATTTAATGGCTGTGGATGATGCAAGGAATTGTTCTGTGGTTACTCAAGCAAATTTGAGAAAGTTCTATTTTTTTTATAACTCACTTAAAGACATTTCCTGAAAGGGCATCTGTTTGGGCCAATGATAAGGCAGACATGTATAGGCAAGATCAGACACAGGGTGACCAAGCGTAGCCAATTCCCAGTCAAGGACTGCAATAACTTCAAACTGCAAATAAAACAAAAATGCTTGATTAAAACACAGCATATTAATGTTACACATGTCAAACGAGTAAAAGTCCACTAATTGCTCCCTAGATTGCACCTGTTGTAGCACAGGCAGCTCAAGCAATGTATCTATGCTGTCTTATATGCTAAAAAAATCGTTTAAAAAATTAGAATTAAAAAAATGAGCTTACCTTGATCTCATTGTTCTTAATGCCTTTTAACTTCTTGTTGTGTAGTTTTTAGCCGTTTTTTTCTCATTTTCTCCCTCCCCAAAAACAGCTAAAAACTACACAAAAAGAAGTAAATTTGTACAACAAATCAAAGGCAGTGTCTTGAATGTTTAATTGACCATAACGAAGTACACAATGTGCAAATAATCTAAGGGCCAATTGGTGAATTCATAGCTAGGCAATACAAACTATTGTGAGAATGATTAGAATTGGGAGAGTGGTTAATACAAGCAACTTAGCAATGCTGCAACAGCTTGTGATTCTTACTTTAGTTGGATGGAAAATGATGTTATCCAGGCGAAAGTCACCATGAACAATCACTAATTTTTAAAAAAAATTAAAAATTAAAAACCTTTTTTTAGTAAAAATTAATATATATTCAATAAACATTATGCTTCTTGCTTGAATCAAGAGTGGGGATGTGAGTAGAGTGAGACTGGTGTTTTCCATGATTCAAGAGATGCCTATTAATTCTGGAAAATTCTAGAAGTATTCTAATTTCCTCCCACCTCAAAACCTAAACAAGCTGTAGTCCAATTCTATCCGTGAGTTAGCCATGAACTGACTGAGATCAGCCCAAAGGTTGTTTCAGGGTTTGATCTGTGAGTTAGCCATGCCCTGACTGAGATCAGCCCAGAGGTTGTTTTAGGGTTCAATCCGGGAGTTAGCTGTGCCCTGCCTTTGAACAACCCAGAGGTTACTTCAGGCTTTGATCTGTGAGTTAGCCATGCCTGGACTTTGCCTAAAGTTGCTTTTAGCATTTTTGAGAATATGGACAGAATCAGTTCTCATTTCCAGAGCAAGAGCGACAGTTCTTAATCATTTCTTCTTCAATGGATAACATATTCTTTTTTGATACTTTTTTCTTTAAAGTCAAATGTATAAATTTTAAATTCTTCATGAGGTGACACTAGATCTAGTATGAATTATAGAAATATTTTTAAGTGGGAGCTATGACTTGCCCCCTTCAACCCCAACCCAACCCCTCTCAACCTCTCCCTCGCTGTGGTCACTTTAAAAAAAAATTATGAACCTGTCTTAAATGTATCCTGAGGGATATTGGAATGTAACCAGTTTTTTAACTTCTCCATGCTTGGTATGTTGGCTGTAGCTGAAGCATCATATTGCTTACTCCACGTCGATGTCTGTGTACGAAATCCATCATAATTAGTATTTTGAATCGTTCACTCACTGAAAACAATGGTATATCACCATATGATTCAAAAGCACAGAAAAAGTGAAAATTTCAGTTAGAAATACAATATGTGACTTTATATATATACTTTATTTTACTGGAAAGTTGGGGTGTGGGGGTATTATTTGTGCCCCTCTGCAGCCACCATGGTTGTAACAGCAGCAATAACTTTTTTAACTAATGGTGCACAGGTACCATTTTGGGAAGTAATATTCTGACTACCATGCTTATTGTTGGTGTGCATCCTTTCCCATAAGAATATAAGATAGAGCTTTCAGAATAAGCTGGAGCTCTGGTGATTGCTTCAAATTTAACTCCAGGCTACTTTTTTATAAAATACCTTATGCTCATTGTAACAGAACCAGTGCTAGCTGACTAAGTAGTATTACAGACTTATGACCACCTAATTCAAAAAATTCTGAAAGTCCTCTGAAATATATGGTGTACATGTTTGACATGTTTGGTGCTGGCTATAATGTCACATGCAACCAAGAAAATGTATCCATGGACATTTTTTGCAAATTTAAAACTAATAAAACAATAAATATAACACAAAAAAAAAACAACTAGCACTTTGTATGGCTGTGAAATGCTCAAGGCATGAACAAGGTTGTGACATGCCATGGCTCGGCATTATACTCCAGACTAATCACATTGCATAATAATATACTCTCCATCCAATCAAATACCTGGACCAAAGCACAAACACGGTGCTGACATGGTCACGCCAATGTCACAGTACTGCCAGACCAATCACATTGCACAAGAAATAAATCCCCCAATCAATATTCTAGGAAACATCATGGTCATGGCAAGGCACGCATACAGCACCGACTTTTTTTACAGTCATATGTGAAAACTGCTCTAAGATTTGCAATACCTGTCTTTGTAAGTACTTGCTATGGTGGCCAAAGTCAGAAAGTCCAATTCTCTCCCAATTTATGCTGTGAAGATGAGCTAATGTTGATATCATTGCATTGTGTATTTGATGTCGTTCATGGATTGATGCTGCAGGAAGAGATGGATTACGAAATATACGTCCCTTGAGAAAACAAATGTACATTAAGATTGGAACATAGAATTTTTTATTTATTAGATTAAATTACTTGTATAACATTTTTTATTCTATATTTTATATAACAGTGCATGAGCCACCAATCGGGCGCTGTGCACGAGGAAGTTAACCCAGGGAGATGAGGGTGCATCCCTTAGAATCAAAAGGAAAAAACATTTTGTATTGGACATCTTCAAAGTAGTGGCACAAAGTTGAACCAGGAAAAATGCGCACCCCCTGCACCCCTTCCCTGGACCCACTCCTGTGCCAATCTGTGTAATCTGCTGTTAATTTCTATTATTTTCTTACTCATAGGTTAGATTAATTCAGACTACCTGAACATGTTCCATGATGTAAAATTCAGTTCCAATTACGCTGGTATCACTACAATACAACAAAGGCTTCGGTACTGGAAAGGAGGCTTGAAAGAGTGCTGACATCACTCTAAACTCCCTATCCACCTTTGAGTTTGAAATTGACAATGATTAAATTAATGATTAAATTAAAACAAAATAATAGGTAAAATTACTTGAAATTAATGAAATAAATCTTTTGAAACAGTGATTATATTTGATAATGACAAGTCATTGATTGCAATTAGGCAATAGACTAGTACTTGTGTGTAACACTGGGTGCAGACAGAGGCAGACCCAGAAAATTCAAAAATGGGACACCAGTGCAAGGCAGTCTGCCTTCATTGCAAAACAAAATCAAAGATAATGACTTGGTATAGCTAGAGTACACAATCTGGACTTATTACTAGCCTCCAATGTAAAAATGTTTTATGTTTTCACATCAACACAGTTAGGCTAGCCAGTCAAGTACAACAATTATTCAAATTGGTGAACCATATATCGATTTGGGGTATACAAAGTTTTGTCCTCTTCATTAATATAGTATGGAAAGAAAAGTATTTTGTAACGACCATAACAATTATCAGTATTAGGAAACTAGATTTGCTATAATAATAGGACATTTGCATTTTGGTTTCATTAACTACAGCTATTGGAATACCTTGCACTCTTTATTTTTTTCTGTTAATTAGCACCCATTGCCTTACTTATTCTCATATGAAAATAAAAATTTGAATAACAAGGAAAATTTGTGAAGCATTTTGGTTGTGGCTGGTTCTAAATTCATATGACTGCATCATGCAAACTGCCCAACTGTATATATTTAAAAAAAAAGTTTAAATACAATAAAAGTGTACCATATGAGCTCCCTTCAAAAGTCTTCCAGGAGGCTTCTTTCTAAGTACAAACAAGCAACCATTCTTGTTTAACTTAAAAGTAGGATTGGATTGGCCAGATCTGAAATAATAAGAAAAAATAAACAAAATTATCAGCCATCTTTCAATTGAATACCTGCAATGAAATTAAGCCAAAGAGGTAAGAAACTAGCAACTCCCTGACCACGCCTCAGGGGTGACTGGCAGATCCATCACTAGGACCTTAAAAGGGGAGGTCCATTTTTCTACCAATCTTTAATTGTTATGCCATTTCTTGAAAAAATATATATAGCAATTAACATTATTTCTTACTGCTAAAAAGGTGGAGAGGGGGTTCGTTTGAACCATTGGACATGGCTGGAATGGTCCAAGCTAGACTTTCCAAGACTGCCATATGTTTATTTAAACAATTATAGGCAGAAACTTTGGGTTATTCATTAGTGTGAGCTCACGAGAGTTAATGATAGATTTTTATATTTATTTTATCATTATTACAGTAAATGATCGATTTTTACGAGCCAAGCCTTGAGTATGTTCTTTCAAGGATTGCAAGACTTTGAGGCAGGGTTTTGAGAGATACGATCTATTCCAAGACGATGATTCCAAGGGGAAAATATATACTTTGAGACGGCAATGAAAATACGACTTTTGCAAGACCCTGTTTGATATTTCTCCGGACACCCCTTAAGCTTATCTACATTTATCAAGGGCAGCAGAAGGGGTGGGGCAGGGGGGCTACAGCACCCCCTCTTTTACCTTTTCCAATACTAGCGTTTCTTATTTTTCTTAGCCCCCCCCCCCCATCCTTTTCTTTAGGGTGCTGGCCCCTCGTTTATCAGTTATCAGTTTAACATTGCAAGTTCAGATCACTCAAGGTCATGACATGCAATTTATCATGGATTAAAACGATATTTAGCCTAATTTTTAAAGCTATTTGTTTTTAAACAACCAGTCAGTCTGTACAACACAAGACAAATCCTTGACCTTCATGCAAGTGAAAAAATTATCATGCAGTACCTGTATTGATAAATCAGTAGCTCGCCATCACCTTTCGGAAACCCTAGTAGGTTTTGATTGAGATATCTGTGCAGCTTAGTTTTGTCAAATTGGTGCTCTTTTCTCACTTCTCCAACCTGGTCCTCCATTTTTGTCTGAACGAAGACTCTACATATTACAAAACTTCTGATTGGCTTCACGAAAAATTGTCTGAACCAATGACATTTCATAATTTTAGATCAACAAATCTAAGATCAATAATTTATCGTAACAGAGTTGAAGAATCTTTCTAAACCAATAAAATCATTACAATCCAAGCCCGAAAATAAATCGACTGGATTTTTCAAGTCGATAATCTATCGTTTCAACCGTATGGAAATAGAGTATTTTTCTATCGTGGATTTTAATTGGTCGAGGAAAAGGTGGCGGTGGCTGAATGAGTCAATCAAAAAGTTTGTACTATCTTTGTAAAATACATGCGGGGGTGATAGAAATTTAGTCAGGTTTGATTGCTGCTCTTGGCTGCCTTTTGGAAGTGAGTAAATTGGGTTGCTTCTTTGGAATAGCAATTTTCAGTTCTTAAAAATCTACTTTACAGTCTCTAAGACAGTGTTTTCAAGAGCTTTGCTATTCTAGTTTGGAGTTCAAAAGGAAAGGCTTTCTTTGAAAGTGGGAATCCTGAGATTATTCACTTTTTTGTGGTCGCCACGTGTGTTGGTAAGGAGGCAAACACAGAGTTTATTCTCTAGAAGGTTTCAAGGACATCTTATTTACTTCAGCCGAACGTTGAAGAACCTAGGCCTACAGCAGTGGCAAGGTAGTTGGAATAAAAGGGGTATTTTACGGAGACGAGCCCAGCGCTGACTGAAGAGTGAGGAGGGAGTCTGTCATTTGTGCTGTTTTCTGTTTCCCGGACTCGAGGCGAGAAAACATCGCATTAATACCACTCAACCCATCTTTGGTAATCTACTGATATTAAGAGAACGCGAAAAACAATTATCAGCTGCAGTTTTCATCCGCATGAGTTCTGAAATCGTGAATACAACGAGTGAAATTCCACCTCGATCACCAGAAATCAAACAGGTATGTCGAGTCATTTTTGGGAGGGTGGGCTAGTTGACCAGAACATTAACACTACCAAATCCTACATAAAAGCATTATTCATCGTAAATAAACTCACATCTGCTATGATATGGCTCCTGGTTTGTCGTTCAAACTAAACACTGGCTTTTTCGAATAGGCTGTTTGGCGTTAGAAGTTGTTAAATGCAATCTTTTCCGGAAAATCCTCCATTACAAAATGTCTAGTTCTTGATCCCAAAGATGGAAGACCAGTCTGCTTTTGCTTACGAATTCCAGCTTACTATTTATTAATGATTTGTTTTGAATGTAATAAAAGTTATTTACAGCGTCCTACAAGTTAGTTTCGATTTTACAGGAAGAGAACGGAGAGTCGAATACGGAAAAGCTAAGCTTCAATTCATTAAATGGAATACTGTCTGTAAGAGCCCAAGATTATTACTTGTCTACTCGATACCTATTGCACAAACCAACGCTGCCAAAGGGGAAAATATTCCAATAATTTCACTATAACTAGGAATTCCAACATCTTACGATTTTAAGTAACTCAATGCTGTTTGAATGTAGCACCAGAAACGTTTTCGTTTAAAAAAAATTCAATTCGGTTTCGCCTCGTCATTGCCAGACATCTTAAAATGGCCGCGATCACGATTATCAACAAACAACAACGGAATGCAAAATAATGAATGACTTTTTCGTTTAAAGCTATACGAATATATCTTAAATTTCAAATTACAGAGATCAAAAGCATATTTGATTATTTGAGATTTTAGTTTGAAATTCTAGGATGGTGTTTAGAACCGGCAGTTTAAGCCTTATAAAGTCATCCTCTCGAGGGCTCTTGCGATCAAACGGTTCTAAGAAAAGAAAAAGTCTACTTTCTCTCATTTTTATTTATATATATATATATATATTTATTTATTATTTTTGTGTGTGTCGTTATTCTAAAATAAACGTCAAGGTGACATCGAGATTTCTATGCTAGATGTTACACCTTTCTGGGGGTGTTTTCATAGTATTTTAGCCCAGCTGGTCAACACCAGGACAAAGGGAGCAAATTTGCTGCTACTAAGTTAGACGTAGTAAACTGCTTGACATCCAATGTAGAATTTGGAATTGCTAGTCTTAGAAATATAAACACAACAGTAGTTGGGATACTTAGACTTCTGTAAACCTTATAAGTTATATGGATAAGGATTTTTAGGGCGTTTATAGCTTTTGTTTACTATGTAACTATTACATTACTTGTAAACATTTTGTACAAAAACCTTTTTAAGGAAGAATTGAAGTCTTCAAGGAAAAAATTGCTTACAATTTATCAAACATTCGTCACTATTAAAAACCCCCTAAAGAAATTAACAAAAATTATGAAAATATGAACTTCTTGAGTGTGATATATTTATAATGGTGTTTATGCACCATACTAGAAACCTGATCTCTTGGCCTTCGAATTTATCGTTATATATGGCTGTCATTAAACAGGCTCAAGTAGTTTTTGATACAAACTATTTTCTAGTTTGTCCTTTAGCTTACACAAAATGGTTACAAGTTTACAGATCTTTTTGGTCAGATATCATTATCATTCATGATAGACAATATAGTATTCTGTGCCGTCTGCTCAGATACATAACAGGTCACTTATTCAAGAATTTTCATAGAAAATCAATAGAAAAAAAAGCTTTTGGAAATCACTCTTAAGCTTGATTCTCTCAATAACTAGTAACAGTTCTTTTTTTAAGGACCCCAGATAAGAAATTACAGATGCCATCATGATCTCTTATCAGAGGACCTTTAAATAAGAACTGTTACTCATATTGAGAGAATCAAGTCAAGGGTGAATAACGTTATTAAAATGATCTTGTTTTTATACCGCTGCTTGTCACTTGCATTCTTTTCTAGTAAGGTTGTTTGAGACCATGAGATTTTTTTGTTCACAACTAGCTGAAGAAGGTCAACAATCGTATATGGTCATGTTGTGATCTGTGTTTATTATTATTATTTGGCAGCAGCATACTACATATAGTCCACATCGCAATTTAAATGTTTTCCTTCAAGTTCAACTTTTTCATCAGTTACTATATTACTTTAGTACACCTTACTAGAATTATGTATGTTTGTACATGGTTTAGTAGAAACTTGTACAAATTTCAAAATAAACAGACATGCCTATCTCTAGCTATATCTTTATTTTATTCATTTGCATAATTTAGAAATATGTTATTTTACACACATGGATTAACCTTTGACAGCATTTACTTGGATACGAGGTACTAAAATTATGAAAACCTGTTCATTATCTAGTACAAAGCTGTATGATTTCCAAATTATACAGATATGCCTTCTTCTATAGCTATTTATTTGTTTTTGCAATTTACATAATTTAAGAGACATTTCTTAGACAGTTGGATTAAACTTTTGACAGCAACAGTGCTTAAAACAACGCATGGACAGTTGCTGGTTATAATAACTGGCAAAATTAGCTTTAGCTTGGCCATACCTCGTTTATGGCTAATGTTTACTTTTCCAATTCTGGGCTCACATTGTGTGATAACCAACCACTATTTTGAGCCATGAACAAAGAGTCAAAGTAAATAATTCAAAACCATCCCTTATTTTACAGTAGTTAAAAACCATGTTCGTTTTATATGCTTGTGTGTTGAGGTTTTTGTAACACTTTATTTTCATTGATAAAGGATGCAGCAGTCTCTCCAAATGGTGCACTAAACCCAAATGCAGCAGTTTTCAACCAATTCAGGTATGTATGATATAATGACAGACCTGTTGTACTGTATTGCAATTGATGTGACTATATTCAGRATACAGGTCTTCATGCTTGATATTTTGGGAATTTCTAGTAAATTCACATAGAGCTTAGAGCTTTTGAGGTATTTCCAGGTACATCTGCTAAAATAAACTTTAGAATTTAAAACAGTGTAAACAATTTCTTCAATGATTTAACTTCTAAATGAAACGAATTGAACTTTAGACAACTAATCCTGTCTTAAAAAAGCCAAGGAAAAACATCTCTATAAAACTGCTATTGGTTTTGGACACGAAAGTTGTTTTCCCATATTATCATGTCAAACTGAAAGGGTCTCTGACATTTTGGTTAATTATAATTCTTCCCAAGGAAATCTAATGACCAATGACTGATTACTGTCAAAATACTCTAACTCTTAATTGTCATTTGAAGCTGGATAACCAATCAGAGAACAGATATTAAACAATAGAATTCTACTTTCTGGTCTTATGTTCTTAGATTATCCTAAAAATATTACCACAAATGCAAATATATACATAATTTGAATGCAAAAATTGTATTTTGAAAGTTGAATCTTTATTTTGGCCGTCGTTACTAATAAGGAATTTTTGGTCTATAACATAATATGAGAACGATCCAATGTGACCACAGTTAACTGTAGAATGATAGTAAGACATGAGATAAGCTGTTGGCATGGTCTTCTGTCCAAAAGTGTAATCCCTAGTCTGATGTTTAAGCTGCATTATATCTGTTATAGTCTAGCAATATACAAGGTAATTCATTGAGTTGTTGATTTGATAAGTTGCTTCAGGTTTATGTTTTTGTGGCACCCTCTGATTTTGTTTTCTGCCTTTTTAGACCACAAAAAATGAAATAAATTCTAAAAAAATTTAAAATATACTATAGAGAATAAACCACTTGTACCTTTGGAGGAATACATTTTAAATTTAAATGCTTATTTCAATAAATTTAGCTACCTGAAAAGCTACAAAGCTAAGAAATACAATGATTGTGGGTAGATACATGTACGATTTACATGTTGAAACTACTTGATAACTATTGATGTTACTAGTTGAGACGGCATTGTAATATTGATGGATTCATGTTGAATACATTAAGTAATAAGAAGGAAACTTAAATGCTATGTAGAAAGGTTTGTAACTGTATTGATGTTTCAGTTGTTAGTGCTTAGTCAGAGCTAGTAAGAAAGACAAAAAGGGATATATCGAAAATGTCAGCACACAGTTGCAAAGCCTCTTGTGAATACCAATTACTGCATAGTGAATTAAGGTTACATTCGTCACTCCGACGAAGGACTAGCGTCCGAAACGTCAGTAAGTTTTTTCTTCTTTTCACGGTGTATAATTTACCTTTTCATCATTACTGTTTCATTAGAAACACCGACGCAGCTCACACTAGTTTTTAGCTAGTTATATCTTTTTACATCTAAGGTTGTCATGGTAAAGGAATACTAGAGTCTTTTTGATTCCAAAGTAGCCTGTTGGACACCATCTCTTTTGATAGAAATATAATAAATGTATTTAATAAATTTCTTTACTTTCACTGTATCCATAAATTGTACTTGTATTCCATTCCAGCATTATATGCTTTTTGAAAAGCAATATAATATCTTTTTAAGGGAATAATTAATTTATCATTGAATGGATACTTGTTGAGTGATCTCATTATGGAAGCCTTAACCCTTTATCTCCTATGATGTTTAAAGAAAACGCGCATTATTTGAAAAATTCCACCTTCAACTTATTTTGATCAAGTTGGCCTGAACAGCAGTCTACATTGTTCTCTAGATCGCATGCAGTAAAACCACGAAATAAAAAAGTTGATACTGACAAACAGTAGCAAGTTAGTGACTAATAGTTACTATCACTCAACAAAAACATTCATTACAAAAAGCCAAATACACAAGAAACCACTTGTGTCTTTGTGTAGTGAATGTCCTGGTTGAGTGATAGCCACTATAGTCACTAAATAGCTATCTATTATTTGCCAGTATTAACATTGTAAAGTGCTGAAGCCTTTGTTCAGCACTGTATTTGTGATGTACATGTGTCATTGCCTGCTTCAGATCCATGTGGATTTGGCTTTATTTTTACGCTATTTGTGTTTTTGGGAATTTTAATCAAAGGGCTTTGGATAGTTTTAGAAATGTTTTGGGAATTCTAACGGGACACTGTACAAACCCTGCTTATACTATTTTTATATATTGTATAGTTTGATGACATTATCTGACAAACGCATAGGAGGCCCAACTCCCAGCACAGCAGCCCCAACTCACTTGCAAGATAATGGTGAAGATGGTCACTATAACCCAGTAGGAGCAATGGCAGAAAGCCTACAGTACAGCCCTCGTGCTGTTAATGGGTATGGAGAGGCTAACACAAGTCAAAGTCCATTAGCGGAAATAGCACAGACTAAGGAAATATCACCAGACAAGATGCCTTTAAAGGACTTGAAGGCTCTACTCCAGAGGCAGCTGGAGTACTACTTTTCAAGGTAATAAAGTAGTGTTATATTTAGCCAATCTAGGACGTAGAATGATGGTCGGTCAGTCAGAGGTAATGATGACCAGGCAAATTGGAACTGTACCTCATTTCTGGAAAAGACCAGCAAGACGAAGATTTGACTGGAAATATACTTTTTTACACTAGCTTGGGTGTAGTGTTTTCTCATTTCAGACCATGTGTCATTCCCTTGAGAATAAGATTCTTTGTTTGAATTATATCCATATTCATGTTTCATCTCATGCATAATTGTTAAACAAAGAAATTGTACTCTTGGGAATGACACTTTTTCTGAAATAGAAAAACATAGCGCGCAAGCTAAAAAGATCTATTGTGGCCAGACAGTGTCTGATGACTGACTGTTATTAAATTACAGCATCATGGCAATCATGATTGCTCTTCTATCGTTGAAATGCAACTCAAGTTATGTACAAATTTAAAACACCAACWTTTAAAGTAATTTTTACAAATATTTTGCACACATTTTGATTTATCCATGGTTTCTGTTAGAAAACCCTTGTTCTATTCATTGTCCAATTTGTAAAATAAAAGGGTGGGCATCTTGTCATAAATTTTGAAAATTGCTTTTAAAAGTTAATGATTCACCCCTAAAAGATACTAAATGCTGATTTAACTATTATCTAAGGGTGCTAAGTGACATTAATCACTTGGTATGAGTTGAGAATGGGTCATTTTAGATTTGTGATACCCTAAAAGGAACTTAGATAAGGATTGACAAGCATACCAACCCCCCCCCAGGGTCCAATTACTTTGATAAGTTTTATGTGAGTAGAGTTGCTTGCTGGTTTTCTTTGAAGGTTTTCCCCCAGGTTCTCCAGTTTTGCCCCTCCTCGAAATCCAGTTTGATCATGAAACAAGGAGCACAGGTTAACCACTGGCTATTAAGTGCAACCCTTGTAAAAAAAGAACTATTTGTTCATATCTCTTGTGTTTTTCTTATAGAGAGAACCTCTTAAGAGACACTTACTTGTGTAAGTATTTATATATAATGAATTATTAAAATCATAAAATTATGTCTTTCACTTAAGATACTTTAGAGGGGCAAGGATGAAAACGCCCCAATCTTTAAAAGTATGAATAATTGAAGTATTCAAGGATAACATAACTCAATTATGATTTTGAAAACCAGATTTTTTTAGCATTAACAGTTATTTAAAACTGCATAATGATATTTTATTCTCCTAATGTATTTTCATGTTTTATTTTAGTGTCTCAAATGGATGGAGACAATTTTGTTCCTATCTGGACCGTCGCTAACTTTAATCAGGTAAAATAGTGTTCTTAAGATTAGTTGGCTAGTAAAATACTAGTTGTTTTTGATTTGGCAGTGAAATTTGTTAGTTAATAGCCATATTGGTTACTAAGAATTTTGGTAGCAGCTGTTGGAAGTGATGCAACGACATTATCATATGTGCAAATTGAGTTGAACATTTGCACTTGAGGAATGTGAAGAGAGTGTGAAAGCAAACTAGCTTAACAAGTTGATTTGCAAACCTTCAGTGATGAAAAGAATAAACGCAAGTTTATCCATGATCTGTAGCGAATTACAGCCAATCAGTGGGCATTCGCAACAACAGCATTAATTGTAACAATATTATATTTTACCTTCCCTATAAAACGTTATCTGCAAAACTATATGGTTAACATGAAACATATCATTTTGATAGCCATAAGTCTATAAGAGAAAGACATTAAATTTGAGCCAAGTGCAATAATTGTTTGGAGAGATCTGTAACCGTAATATCTGCTATTAAATTACTTCAATTAAATTGATAGATAATGAGTTATCTAATTCATTTTGTCTTATTTTCTTACCAAAGATAAAAAAGTTGACCAAAGATCTTGAACTCGTGAAGGAAGTATTGAGAGGTAAACATGATAATTCATCAATATTATCCAGAGCATATCCAGAGGACAACAAGAAGCCCAAGCGCTCATTTAAAAAGCTTAAGATCCGAAAGAAAAAGAAAATCTTTAAATCTTTAAAAAATCTCAAAATTTAAAATCTTATTTTCTTATCTTTTTCCTTTTTTTTCTCCCCTTTTCCATTCCCTTTCTTTTCTTTTCTTGTTTTCATTATTTTTGATTATGTTTCATTATTTGCAGACTAATTTCATTAATTAAAAATAAATTTGTTAATTAGAATCTTCGTTCCTACAAATGAATGATCTCTGTGACAAAGTAAGAGCAAATGTGAGGCGCTGCATTGTAGTTCTACGAGAGATACCAGAATCAACACCTATTGAGGTATGGAATTAAGAACCTTCAAAGACCTTCAAATGAGTTTGCTAATGTTTGAAATGCTAGAAAAGAGTGGGAAACTTTAACTTCGGACAAATGATTGTTAGCGTCTACTGGAAAAACTAAAAAGAGCAGGAGAAGTGGATTGCCTCAGTTGGAAGTCTGAGTTTTCTGGAACTTGCCTATTGGAATGACACAAACCATTATTTTGCTTTTCCAACCTGAATTTCTGGTTTTTCCTGTTAAATGGAAAGTGCTCCTGATCTAAGTCAGGGCACTGATAACTTGCAGCTCAAATTGGAGTTTATGAAACAATGTCTGGTTCAATCTAAGTCAGGGCACTGCTAACTTACAGATCAAAGTGGAGTTTAACTTTTTGGGTTTACGCAGAATAAAGAAAAGAAGACCTAACAAATTCTATTCATAAATTTACGTGTAATGCCAAATTCACGAGACTCAAACTGAGGAATCAAACCGAGACCTCAGAAGTGAGAGGCGAGTGGACTACCAGCTTCAAAGCTACCAGACAGCTTTAGTTATTAAATATAAATTTGACATACCATGACTGCTTAATGTTTCTAGGAGGTAAAAGCCCTCTTTGAGGGAGAAGGATGCCCTAAGCATGTAAAGTGCGAGTTTGTAGGCAACGACTACTGGTATATTCACTTTGAAAATGAAGATTGTGCACAAAAGGTAAGTGTCTTATATCATGGCTATCTAATGACTGTCTTTAAGAATTATTAGAAATCACTCACCCAGGAGAAGTCCAATACATTTAACATGGATTTTCTTGTTCAAACAAAATGAATACAAAATTGTAACACTTAACTTATAAAATAAATACAATTGAAATTATCATTGGCTGAACCACACCCTGGCACTTCTTTCCTTGGGTTCGATTTTTGTGGAGTGAGGAAAAACCATAGTACCCAGAGAAAAATCCTTGAAGCACAGGACCATCAAATGACTCAACTCTACTCACATATGACGATGGGTCTAGGAATCAATTACCTTGGTCACTTTGATGAAGGGGGGGGGCATTCAAAAATATGCCACCTGTGCTTCAATAAGATATTCCAAAATCGATAAAAAAAATAGTAGAACTTAAAAGAATATTCACCTAGACATTTGATATACATTGTCCATGCCCAACCTGTATCTATGATGGGCTTGAAAATAGCTTGCCTGTGGATCACCATTGTAAATGACTATATGTATTATTAATAGTTCTGCCAATCATTTTGTATCTGTTTGGGAAATTAATAACCCAGTTCATATTGCATCCCCTTTTTTTCACATGTTCTATTCTTCTTTTTTTTTCTTCTTTCTTTGTCTGAGCATGAGCAATGAGTATTGATATTTTATTTGTGCTTGTGATAGGCATATGAATATTTAAGAGAAGAGGTCAAGACTTTTAAAGGAAAGCCTATTATGGTAAGTAAAAACCTTCAATCCTTACTCTGAAACAACCCCTGGGCTGATTAAACTCAAGGCATTTCCAACTAGCAGATCCAACCCTCTTGGCTGATCTTAGGCACCATCCACACGTATCTGCAAATTTGTGTATCCGCAAATTTTTGTTTGCACATACGGGTTGTGTCCACATATGTCCGGAAATTTTTGTATCCGTATCTGGAAATTTTCAAAAACGGTCTCCAGACTGGAAATTTTTCGAATACACTCCGAATAYGGATAGGTGTGGATGGTCGTATCCGCAAATTTTCGAATACACTGACGTAAACACAATTTTACGCATGATCAATAAAAAAAACTATTTGTCAAAGGGACTAGCAGCTAGCGTGCATCAGGGCGGACCAAAAAATTTACGCTGCATGTGGATGTGAACATTTTCATATTCGAAAAAAAAATTTGTGGATACAGAAATTTCCAGATACGTGTGGACGGGGCCTTAGTCAGGGCATGGTTATTTCACAGAACATGACAACCTCTGGGCTAAATTAGATAAGCTTAAGCTGAGGGATTGTTTCAGGGTTCATTAAAGTCCACCAGTTTCACATTTGATGCATACTGCTGTTTTTGAAGTCCACAAACTTATTTGTATACAGGCTTAGACTAAACGTCTCTGGGGTTATTGTTCAAGTTTCATATTATTTACATTACAGTTGACTTTTGCAAATGATTTGCTTTTAAACAAGGCTAAACCTGTACAGATGAGTCTTCAGTCATAAAACACATAGTCAGGAGGAAGATCTCAAAAAAGTGATTTTTGCTTAAAATTTTGGGTAAAAGCAAGAAAGATAGCTTAAAATATTTGTCTTGTTGCCACCTCAAAATTGAATAAAAGAAACAACTATTGTAGTTTGGATTGGTTACCATTTTCTTTGAAACTGATTTGCAATTGTATTTTTAGGCAAGAATGAAAGCCAACGCCATCCACTCAACAGCAACTCCAAAGAGTGTACCTTCAACTCCACCACAGGTACAGTATTTATCCTTGTTATGGATGACTATCATGTTCGAAAAATTTGACTGTCAGTGGTTATCAGGCAGATATTGGTAGGGTGGTGGAAGGTTATGGTTAGAATATCATGGTCCAGTTGTACCAAGGGTGATTAGTGCTATCAGATGGAAATATTCTTCTCATACTCATTAATTATTCATGAGGTAACTAGCCAATCGATTACCTCGTACCTGGTCACATGATGTATCTTGAAACTAGGTCAAGTGTCTTAAAGCCGGGGAGGGTTTTGATATCAGCAGGGAAGAGGTGGGGCTGATGAATTGGAACAAAAGAAATTAATTCAGTCGACCAACAACTGGAT
>NW_022261559.1:97412-111175 GCF_009602425.1 Actinia tenebrosa
GCCTCGGACTGGAACTAATTGCGCGGACTTGAAATCCCGTCCTGTCCTCATTGTCGGATTTGAAATATTACTTCTTATCCAGTGGATAAGTAAATGCTGTCATCCAATAAATCTATCCACTGGATGAGAATTATCCGTCAGATAGTACTATTCATCCTTCATATAACCGTGCTGTTGGCCAACAACCTACCCACACTGATTTAGAAGTGACATATTCTTTACTATTCTCTACATCCTTGTAATAACATTGAAACCATAACGTCACATCATTATGCTGAATTGGCGTGTACATGATCCTTTATCAAACAACTGCCAAATTGTTTATTCTCACGAGAATAAAAATCTTTGTTTAATCTAGATATTATATATTTATTATCAAACACTTAAATGTGTGTTGTGCCAGTCAAGTTTAGCGAGTGTGGCCACAGTCCAGAAATCGAAGGACTGAAAAGTTTAGAAGCATCATCAAGTAACGTTTGTTATTTGCCTTGACCAACAGCTAGTGGACTTTGATGATATTTTGCTAGTGAGAAAAAAAAACTGGCTTGCAAGGTTTTGCTAGTGGGTTTAAATGTTAATATCTTCTTATGTCATAATGCCATATTTCTATTGTTATTATAGATGGACAACACTGTTATCACACCACCTCATCAAGCAACTATGTTCACCCGATTCCAGTACCCTCCTGTGCAGCCAATGTTCAACAGTGCTCAACAGGTACACACTCATTCATGTAAAGATGGTTTGTCTGATTCATATAAATAAACTCCATTAAATTCCAATAATCCTGACTAGAAATAGACTAGAAATACTCCATTTTCAAATTCTGTTGTATGGAATTATTGGGAATATTCATGCAATTCCAGTAAAGGTTGATGGAATTTCAAAGTGTTTGTATTTTTGAACAGGAGCATTCTTTACTTTATCATTGGTATTCGTAGATTTTTGGGCACTTAAATGGGGCTTACCCTGCATAAATGAGCCTGTTATCATATTTATATGATTATAAAGTATGCCAATAATACCTTTTATACCTGGTTATAAAGTATATGTCTGCCCAATTAACTTTCATGAATATTAAGAAGTTTAATATTTTTCTGTGTATCCAGTATGGGCCGCCATTTTATGCTGCCCCTCCCAATATGATGCATACATGGCCTCCAGCACAACACTTTCAAGATCAGCACATGGTAAGTCTTATTATCCAGCCATACTCAGTAGAGTGTAAATATTGAAGAAAAGTTTTGGAGCAAGTGCAAACATCCAGATTTGTCACAGAGACTCTCTAAAAATATTCAACCTACTTGCTGTGGAATGAAAGGAAACTTTGGGAATTCGAGGACATCCATGAAAGAAATATTTGCTCCACCAAAGCTTGAAAGAGCTTTGAGAATGATGTAAAAAGTAATATAGACAGGCACACAGTGAATTGTGGTTGACTAGGATTCATTAAGGTCGATATCTCAAGGCCTTAAGCTAACTGTCTAAATGCTATAGACCTAAACCACTTTTCGGATTTCAGACCCTGCATGTGTCATTCCCTAGAGTATTATTTTTTTGTTTAACAGTTGCACATGAGAAGACAATTGGATATGGATACAATTCACACAAACGATCGTTTTCTCAAAAGAGTTATACATGGTCTAAGATAAGCAAAACATTGTGTGTGCCCAGGTGGATTTGGTCCATCCTAACTGATGATGATCCTATTTTTTTCTTCAGCAGCAGGGCTTTCCTCATAACGGATATAATCCTGGTCCTTTGAAGGGTAAACATGACAGTAAGTATTATCACCTTGTATGCCCAGGCTTCATTTTCAAAACCACCAATAATACTTTTTACAATAAATTTCTCGCTCGCTGACTGGTTATTTTTTATTATCATTTTATTAAATTTAAAAAAATATATTGGTCTGAATTGATTTATCGGTGAATGGAATAGGCCAAAAGAAGTTTATTATTAATAGAAAGAGATTTACTGGTGATTAAAATGTCATTATTCATCCTTTTATCTTTTCCCCTCACTTTAGAAACTGGTGGCAATTCAGTGCGACATTACCAGCCCAACCGACAAAGGTATCCCAACTCCAATAAGAACAATTTCCGAGATCAAACAAATGATAGAGTGGAGAGAGAAGGTAGTCATCGATCTAAGCCCCAGAGCGCTAATGGCACAGCAGGGAATGTACCACCTTCCAGCAGTCCGAATGCCACATCAAGCATAAACAGCAGTAGTAGTCCTACCACTGTAACAAGTACAAATAACCCTGCTAACAGAGAGAATCCTAAGAATACTACAGGGTCCTTCAGAAATAGAGAGAGCACAAGGGATGCAGATGAGTTTTCAAGGTATGTATGGTTAATGTTACTCATCACTCAGGGTTGTAAGTTCAGCGTGTTCAGAAGAAGCCGTAGCTCAGTTGGTTAGTGTGTGGCCTTCAGAACTAAAGATTTGTGATTTGATTATCAGGATCTTCAGATTCATTTACAGCACTATCCACCCTACGTACAACTGGGCCCTGATTTGAGTTCTCTCTAATCTGTGTAGCTTCAGCTTTGAATACTCTCATAACAGATGGTGGGGGGTAAAGTGTGTACCCATCAGTTCCCTGGAAAACCAAAGCTACTAGCTGAAGGAACACTAGTATTAACATGAAATATGGCCTTTCACTTTAACCTTTTAAAGTCATGAAAATTTTTAGATATTGATTAATCGAGTGAGGCCATACACTACTGTATAATCTTTTATATTCCTAAACTTTTGACGGTCATGGTCATCATAAAAGGCAAAATTAAAAAATTCATATTAAAAAATGGCCTCACTCGATTAACCAATATCTATGCAATGCACTATGCTACTCAGCCCGGTTGTAGAAAGCCTGGATAGTGCTATCAGACAGATAAATATTATCCAGTGGATAAGTTTATTGGACAAAAGGGCAAAGACTTATCAACTGATTTTTCCACCCAATAGCGCTATTCAAGCTTCATACAACCGAGCCCTGAAAGACAACTTTATTCTTTTTCATGGAAATTTGTTTTTCATTTCTGTTCAAACACTAACACTATTATATCACTGGGACTACAATAATTGTCTTTAATAATAGCAGTCCTGATCTATATTAACTTGTCTTTCCTGTACATTAAATGACGATGATTTTACATTGTCTATTAGAAGAAGCTCAAAACCTATAAGAAGAAGAAGAGGAAGCAGTGAAGATATAAGACGGGAGACTGTAAGTATAGATTTACAGGGTTAGCAAAAGACTTTTTCTATGAAACCCCTCTTACCATTTGGCTCTTCAACTGGGGTACAACAAATTATGCTAACTTTTTTATTCATTTTAGCGTCATAAGGAAAACCGTTCCAGTCCGGTTCGTCACAGTAAAGATGACAGTGAGGTTTCAGAAGTTTTGAATCCTTCAAACTTTCCTCCTTTGCCAACTGGAAAAGTGAGTTGATTCTTTAAGGAATTCTGTTATTCCAATTATCCAGTAGCCCCCTTGTATGATAAAGGATGTGGATATCTGTATGCCATGAGGATGGAGTTTTTTTGTTATCACATTCAAACACATGGTATTTATGATTATTGTTCCCCAAATTATGTTTATGATGATAATGGGTTTTTTTTATTTTCAGAAACAATCAGTGGAATCATCTGAGTCAAAGGTAATCTTTTTATAGCAGTATCATCTCTATCAAATCCAAATTGTTTTTCCCCAAATAATTTTCAGGCATTTTAATGATACGTTTGTTGCATGAATATTGGTATAAGGGAATGACTAGACTTTTCACAATATTGCATGTCCACCACCAAGATTTTCACAAGAAAAAGGCTAAACAAATTATATTTGTCAATGACATGGTCAATATTGGTTGACTGATGCTCAACCTTCAGAAATTTAAAGTTTCATTTGCTTTTTGCACCTATTTCCCACAGTTAAGTATTATATTTATCTTATTTATTTATTTATTTATCTGTCAGTCTGTTTGTTTGTTTGTTTGGTTTATTTATTTATTAGCTTTACAACTAATACTTATGAAGAGAAAAAAACAAAGAAAATCACTAGTTGAGGGAAAGATCAACAGGACAAGAATCTTATAAAGTTCTTCTGAAATAAACATTTACAAATGCTTTAAAAAAAAAGAAACAAAAAAGGGAAAATACTGAAATGCATGAAATTTATTCAAGTTTTTCAAAACAAACAAACAAAGAAATATATCTAGACACAACCAAATAATAATGATATTAATATTCCTCAGAGTGTACCTGCAAAGGTTGACAAACCTGTTGTAACTCCAGTACAATCCCCTGCTCCGTAAGTACAATGTTTATTTATGCCTATTTAACAAAAGGTTGCCTGAGCCAAAAGGTAGTGGGCAATAAGCAATAGGAAATAGGTTGTTCCAAGATTTAAGAATAGCTGAAATGCAAGGCTTGCATTTCTTATTATTATCCTCATCAAGTGTTGAGATATCCAGTGTTGTTTGTAGTTTGTAGTAAACCACTTTAATGGCTTTGATTCTTCGTGTTTAGTTGTTCCCAATAACTCCTTTCAGTCTTGCAATGACCTATGGCCTTATCTCCTATGGCTCTGACAACCTTTTATGAAAAGAGGCGTAAATCATCCTGTAGTGTTTGCTCAATTTTGTAACCTTTTATATTCATGCTGTTACTTTGGACAGCTAACAATAACTATAATAAATATAATAATAATAGCTTGTGATACCTTGACTACGTCTGAGTAAATATTCACCAATATTCACTTTGCTTTTGGTTGAATAATTGTGTAATGATTAATTTACAATTATTCATGTTAATATGCACATATAAATATTTATATAATTAATTATATTTATATAATTAATTATATTTATATAATTGTTCACTTACTAAGGTGGTCCAAGATTACAGAAAATATTTTTGAATTATTCATGTTAACATGTAAATATTTATATAATTAATTATATTAATTTTTTCTATAATCGTTCACTTACTAAGGTGGTCCAAGATTACAGAAAATGCCAGTGCACAGAACAGGTAAATTTGCTGCTTTTATGTGTAGATATACTAAGGTGTATTTAGTAAATTATGGGTTGTACCAATATTATTTAAAATGATAACCCAAGTTTTATCTCATCTACTTTAAAATGCCAACCTACCAACAGTTTGCTAACACACATCCCTACCTAAACACGTCTTAATAATACAAGCCCACAGCAATTACTATAAATTGTATTGAACTCACTGAAACAACCTCTGAGCAGAACAAAGTCAGGGCACAGCTAAATCATGGATCAAACCCTGAAACAACCTCTGGACCTGATCTAAGCTAGGTACGACTAACTCACAGATAGAACCCTGAAATGACCTCAGGACTGATCTAAGTCAGGGCATAGCTAACTCGCAAATTGAATATGGATTTAGCTTGTTAGATAACCCATACCTAACTTTATTCATCTTCTCTAAACAGACCTAAACCAGAGGCTGTGCCTCCTCCACCCAAGCCATTAGAAAAGCCAGTCTCACCAAAGGAACCAGCACCAAAACCAGAGAAATCTCCTCCACCAGTTGTTGCTGCAGTAAGTAAAGAATGGCTATATCTAATGTATGGTATAAAGATATCCATGCCGCAGTCAGTCCCTTGGTGTTGTGACAATTTTTTTAAGGAATATTATTAATTACCCTTTGAGGACTCTAGCTCCCTGGCCATTTTTTAAGGTTTTTCACTGTTACCTAGGAAAATCATATTTGGAGTTTGGGTTGACGCTGTCATTGTTTTATGCTATTTAGAAATTATGTTCACTGGCAGCATGATCTATCAGTGCAGAAACACAGCATTTGCAGCTTGTTTTTGGATGTGTTTCAAAAATTGAGGGTATCATGTAGAACCCTGAGAGTTCTTAAATCAGCATTATGTCATAGAACTGAGAGTATACAAGGGATTGTATCATCAAAATGTTATATTTGCTTGATGTAAATTGTTTCTTTTTACCAGGAAAAGCCTACAACAACAACAACGACCACAACAACACAGACCAGTTCAAACCGACAAGCAGAAAAGAAAAGCTATGCTCAGATGGCTGCCCAAAAAAATCCAAAGCCTGGATGCAACTCCAGTCCACCGCCAAACAACCAAACCAAATCTCCAGGAAAATGAACCAATGGTAATAATACTAATGAATCTAAACTGCCACCTGGTTAGCTCAGTTGGTAAGACTGTCAGTCTATTGTGTGAGAGGTCGTGGTTCAAGCCTCGGCTAGACCAACACTCAGTCATAAAATAACTGAGGAAAAGGTGCTGCCTTTGTAGTGACAACTATGAATGGTTAGACCTTTGTGTGGCTTGGATGATCACAATAATGGCGGTCCCATCTCTAATCAACTAGAAGGTTAAAAGAGGACTACAAGTTTATAAACAAAGTTAATTTATTTTATTCTTTATATAAAAATAATTACTGATCTATGACTGATAATAATATTTCCTTTACCTCCAACGCAGCGCTCCTTTTAGTATAATGATTTTCATCAGTTTTTGTGTTTGCTTTATATTTTGTAGGGACAAGTAGTTAGTCTTCATATGCTGCAAAAAAGTATATAGTATCCATGGCAACAGCATTACTATTTAAAAATGATTGACATTAGACTGCACCAACAATTCTGCCTGTGGTTTCAAAATAAGGCTGCACAACAAAGATTAGATGGGATTCATGTGATTGTGATTTTGCAGCATCAGAGTTGACACAGCATCTGTGTAAGACTTGAGGTGGCACAATTAGGTTGAACAATATGGGGTATTGAATAATTGCAGCATCCAATGCAACTTGACCATGGCAAGACTTGACAGCCAGGAATAAAGAGATTTTTGATGAAAAATAGACAAGCAGTGAAGACTAATTACAGTGCAACATGCACTTGCAAAAAGTGTGTGCTTATCTACGGATCAGCAAATGTAAATACTTACGAGAGGAATACATTTGGGAATGTTATGTGCATACTTTAAAATGTAACACTAAGGAGAATAATTGACCTTGGCTCTGATTTCAGAGTGCACTATTAGTAGCCTTTAATATGGCAGCGTAAAAGACTTAATAGTGGCAGTATTGTACACTATGGACCCAACAAAAGAAACAAAAAGGACAAACTACCAGTACAATGGCATATATCAGTGATAGTTGGAAACAATGTCCATTTATAATATGCTACATTATTAATGTCAAACTTGTGGAATTGGCTACCTAGTTGAAATGGCAACAGAGCTTTTGTAAGGTTGCCTTTAGAAACTAAGGACAGCTGTATCATGCCGAGAAGAAAAGGTATACAATGGATACTTTGTTTGTGACATACTGTAGGAGATACTGTCTTGGTATTGTTACAACTGGTGGTCGTTAGTGGTCACTTGTATAAGTTATGTCAAATACACATATAAACATGTCATTTATAAAGCTTCAAGTATCTCGTAAAGAAATTTATGGCAACGCAACAAGTAAATTGGTCAGGAACACTATGGCTGAGTGATCAAAGTATTTCATATTGGCTGTTCTAGTACCATGTAACATCCTGTGTTATCTTAGTCTTTGTGAGAAGAAACCTTATTACAGCATGGCTCAGACAGTGAAGTGGAAAAACTAGTCAAGACATCTTCTGGTCTGTGCACTTCATAAATCTTTGCCATCTCATATAATAATAACTTAATCAAAAAGTATTAATTATTGATGTGATCTTGACATGGCTGTCCATCATTTGTTGCTTCCAAAAATGACACTCATCAAAAACAATTAACGCAACTCCACGTTTTGAAGATATTGTTACCACAATAATCAGGAGAAAATCTTCAAAAAATTTGAAAAGATTGGACAAATTTATTGCACAAAGACAATCATACATTCATGTAGAATACATATGATCCAAATATATTTTATGAGTTACTATAAAGTGTGTGGTGTACAAATAATACATCTGTCGCAGTAGACACTGGAGTTCAAAAGGGTCTTCATTACTGCCTAAACCATAGTTGTTTCAATGTCACTCTTGACTGATAAATCTGTCTGCGTCTGTTACCTTCAAACTGAAGATGGAATCCCTGTGTTGGAACTAGCAAGTATGTACTTGGAAACAAAGCATATTTTGATTATTCATGCAATTGGAATTCCTGTGGAAATACCTGCAAGTCGGTGTATTGAGCCATTCGATGGGATTCCTGTGTTGGAACTAACAAGTGTGAAACTTGGTTTCAAGTCATGTTATGGGGTTCCAGTGGTACAGAGTAAGGTACAGACTTGTTTTGAGCTGGGAGGTTATTTTAAAGTCTTTATTTTTGTGTAGGATTCAAGCTCTTTGCAGGACTCAACCTTTCTAGGATTTGCGTGTCTTAATTGGATGTAAGAGGAAAGATAAAGGTGCCATATACACTTTTTTCAGAGAATGTTGTTGGAGCCAAAGGTGCAGGATGTATTGCATTCGTTTACTCAGCAGTAGCTGAGCAGCACTTCTAGTCATTCACATTGGTTGAGTCCTACAAAGATAAATCTTATGAATATCATTAGCTAGTAGTTCTGATTTACTAGTAACAAACTGATATATTGATTCTGTTCTCAGAATATAGTAAAAAGATAAACCTCTAGTCTTGTTTTATAGGAATGATATTCCATAGATCAGAGATGGCTAGCAACTGAAAAAAATGTTATCCAATCCTCACTTAAAGTGCTTGTCGACAGGCGAAAGCTACTTGCTGGAGTTACAGCAAGTTGATTTGCAGCCTAGAAAGTGTTCCAAGTAAATATGTATTTACTTGATATCCATAAATGGCACGTTTTTCTTGTGGGTTCAAGAAATCATGATCGCCAGAGAAATAGCAAAACTGTTCTAATACTAGTAATGGTAAAAAAGACGGTCTCAAAACTGTCAACCTGCTGTTACTTTTATTATCTACCAGCAGCCTAATGACAACCTACGAACACCCTAATGACAACCTACGCAACACCCTACTGACCACCTACGCAACACCCTACTGATCATCTACCMACACCCTACTGACAACCAACCAACACCCTACTGACAATCAACCAACACCCTACTGACAACCCATCAACACCCTACTGGCAATCTACCAACACCCTACTGACAACCTACCAACACCCTACTGACAACCCACCAACATCCTACTGACACCTCACCAACAACCTAATGACACCCTACTGACCACAAGTCAAAATACTACGATACTTTGCCAACACCGATTTTGGGGTTGTGTTTTTTCATTATTTCCCTAAAAGTATTCTGCAGACACTTGCAAATGTAATCTCCACTAATGTTTTCACTGATTGTCCCCAAGCATTTGACTGGAGTATTGGATAACAGAAGCATGGCCTTATTTTATGAGTAATTTGTAGATTTAGAAAGTAATATGCAACGCCTGAGGATAATCAAATGTTGCATGAAATATGGTCTCTTAAGACTGGTGTGCGTGATTATATACATAAATGTTATGTACTTAGTACCATGTGGTTCTGTCGTTTGGAGTACTTCCACTGCTTTAGTTTAAATAGATTATAAGTACCACTAATTAATGTTTTTTAAAAGCTTTTCTTCATATGTCAGAAAAACTGTTTTAGGTGTCATTGAAATCAAAAGTCAACAAGTTGACCTTTTTCTTGGAAAATGGATAAGGAAGAAAAAACAATATGAGCAAATAAAAAGAGAAAAATGGACAGTTCATTACGATCTGAAAATGTTTTTGAACAGACAATTATTAGATACACAATGTGTAGTCCCAAAAATTATCCATACCCTTCTCACAGAGGAATTTTTTAAAGACACCCCCCTACCCCCAGAAATTCCAATTTTCTTCCATACAAACTCTGTAATTTTTGTTCTTTCTCTGACCCCCCTACTCTTCAGAAATTCCAAATTCCTCTTTGGGGTGGGTATGGATGATTTCTGGAAATACTGTACACAATCTTGTATTACACACTGTTTTTTGGTCTTTGTGTTCTTGGCACAAATTACCAAGGTATAAGCTTTAATTATCCTCTATCCTGTTTAGTTGACAATGACTACAGGTTCTAAAGTTTCTCTTCTTCATCCGAGCCTTGTGTATCATTAGGTTGTGGGAGTTGAGGTCCAATGTTCCTAGGCTAGATACAAACAGTGTCTGACATGTGAAGAGAAGGATATTTTGACAGTTGCATACATTGCTACACCATCTAAAGACTATAATTGTATTTTGATTTTGAGGTGATATGTCATGTTCGATATATTAACATTCCAACTGTATGGCCAAGCTTTTGGTTGGTAGGATTGTACTTCATGTATGGTGTACACAAACAGGATTATCAAATCATTTTTCTGACATAAATGCAAGATGATATCATACAGGAGGTTTTTACCTTATACAAAATTTAAAATCTTGGTTAAAAAGCTAGTCTTTTAGAGTGAAGGCATTTAACCCATGCAACAGATATTCGACTAATACACATTAGTAGACCTTAATTCCATTGTTTTCTTTTGTGTCTTTTGTGTCTACACGTTGACTAGTATTTTTTTATTTCACGGTTTAAATGCCTTCACTCTAACCACTCATGCCTTAATAGAATCTAATAAAGCAAAATATCTACATATTAGAGTGCTTTTCATAAACGCGTGAAACAGATACCATTAGTGTGTAATGGTGAAATGACAGCAAAAGAACACAATTGAATTAGGGTTTACAAATTTGTATTAGGCTAGAGTGTGTATTTCACGGGTTTATGAAAACCACTGTTTAATTAGAGTGCAAACAATATAGCCGTGAAACTTTAGTAATACTAAATAGCACAATTTCATGCAAATTCCATTGCTTTCTATTTAATTAGCACTATTTTGTACTATTTAGTAATTAGTGTTTCACGGGTTAATTGTTTGCACTCTACAAAGAGATTCCTTGTGATCTAGTGAGGTTTTGATATTGGTTTAATATATCGTACATGGCCTGTGGCTTGAAGGAAATTTGTTACAAGACTCAAAAAAAAATAAAGTAATAGAGAAACCCATACAAATTTCGAGGAGAATTTAGAGACAAAAATAGAGCACAAGAATAATCTAGTTTTTGAGTGAGATTAGTTTTTCCGGTGTAGGCAAGGTGAGATGGATGGCTAAAAGGTCCTTAGTACTTATATTTATGGGGTACCTGTGAAAAATTAAGATTCAAGAATAGCCAGCTAATCTGACAAAAAATGTTAGACAATCAATCGAACAAAATTTGCAAAACTGTGTAAATCCCCCCAAAAGGTATCGAGCAATCACTTCACCTTTGGAAAAAATATCCTGCAATTTCTCCATTCAGTAAAAAAAAAAAATATCGAGCAAACCCAAAAAAAAATTGACTGCAGGGGTTTTTACAAGTAATTAATATTGTGCAACACAAATTCTTGCACCCCCCCTATTATCTAATGTTCGACCTCTTACATTCTCCATCTCCCTTGCGTACTTATCTCATAGAAATAATTCATGTATGTTAGTTCATGAAAATTCACATTGCATCTAAGTTAGAAACAAAATGTGATCATAAAGTATTATTATTTAATTGCAAAAGAATTATCAGCAGGTATTACTTTGTTTCTTTATATTGTTATTATAGAACCATAATTTATGCTTTAAATGTGACAAATAACTACATTATAATAATAGTGTTCTTGCCTCTTAAATACACCAAACTTTGTATGTAGAAAAAGATGGTTTTTGCTGAGCAAAGAGAGAATAGGATGGTTGGGAAACTTGAACATTTGATGGAATGGATTTTCCTACCCATTGTGCTTGTCAGTAGGGGTAGAAAAGGATCTGCTACTACTATCTATGTTGGCCTTGGCCTTGGAAGAAAGGAAGAAGGAGGGTGGGGATCTGGTAGGGGTAGAAAAGTATCCTCTGCTATGCAGCATAAAACCCTTTACCTACTATCCATGTTACCCTTAACCTTGCAGCAATTTGAGTAGTATGGGTGGCGTACACTGCTAACAGGTCATCTTTTACCACTGTGGTTCCAAAGGTTTGGGTCAGTGGTTCAAGCCCTGTGGACAACGTGAGATTGTTTGATGTGTTCTCTCCCTTGCTTTGAGGGTTTTCTCTGGTTTCCTCTCTCCATAAGAATCAACATGTGAGTTGAGCATTGTATGCATAGTATTCTATTCACATGGGTCTCACTGTACTCATTTATGATTATGGGAGTAGACCTGGCAGAGCTCTCAAAAGGACCAAAACAGCGCAAGGGTGGGAAAAAGAAAAAATGAAGAGAGCTACTGCAGGTCAAGGGAGTAAAGCAAGACTACTAAAGTGCTTGAAAATGCTATAGATACCGTACAGCCTTTGTAGGCTTGAAGTCGAATGACTGATATGTTAATCAGTTCTCATATATTTTATACCAGTGAGACTGCTGAGAATAGTATGTTTTTCAGCTTCTTTTTCTAGAGTGCAAACAACATAACCGTGAAACTTTAGCAATACTAAATAGTACAATTTCATGCAAATTTCATTGTTTTCTATTGTATAATTAGCACTATTATGTACTATTTAGTAATTAGTRTTTCACGGATTAATTGTTTGCACTCTATCATACTACTCAGGAATATACATTGTCCTACAGGCCCTTGTGGGTTAGATTTCACAGTCATTTTGGCATAAGTGGCTTAGGGGATGACAGCACATGATTAATTTTGGTATTACCTTTCATCTAGCTCTCTGAACCCCAAATGCCTATAAGTAATGTCTTCTCAGTAACACATGATTTCCTGCTAAGGGTCAAGACAGTTTTCTCCTGGTTTGCAATTTTTTATCTTATCTTAGGTGGGTTTTGAGCATGGGGTGTTTATCCAGATTCTGTATGATGGTGGCTGTCTGGTGCGAGTCTTGGGGTTTTTTAATTTATTTATTTTATTTATTATTATTATTATTATTATTTTGAGTTTTGGGGTCTTGGAGGATCATCTTTCATCATTGCTAGCATATGAAAGGTTTTTTTGCGGAGCCAGAACTACATGGTCCATGTTGACAAGATAGGCTTGACAGATGACATGGAACTATGCACAAAGTTAGATTGCCCAACACAATGTTTTACCTGTATCATTTATATTTTAATACTTAAACCAAGTTATTGGCCATCAAGCATCCATCTTCAGGGTTAATTATCACATGCCCCATTTAACTAATATTATGTAATTCATGGAAAGCACAGTAACCAAGAGTAAAAAATATAAATAAATAAATAAATCTAGCTAGTTTCTATTAGTTAGAACTTGGCAGTTCAGTGTGATTAAAACTGATTTTAGTTCAATGTTTGATTATCTTTTGTTGTATTTCCCAGTAGTCATTATGCAGGATTATTCCAAATTCCCAAATCATTGTTTAGTCTCTGAGAGTGTTGTTTCATTGTTTCTTTGACTTTTTGTTCTTTTCAACCTCTTGTTCCATTGATGAAGCTCTCTGAAAATATAGTGCAATACTGTTATCACTATTATTAGTAATAATAATTACATAATATATTTAATTAGAGTACAAACACTAAAAGTGTGCAACACTTTGCACTATTTAGTAGTAAATAGTGCTAATTAACCCTTTGACTCCTACGACGCCCGAAACCGCCCGTAACAAAAACCGTCCGTATTTCCTACGACGCCCGAAACCGCCCGAAAAAAGGACGCGCCAGAAAAAAAATTCCCCCTCCCCCCCATAGGCTTTTTGTTTGTTTTTATCGCCATAACAATAAACGTCATTAATTAACCAATCAGATGGC
>NW_022261560.1:3990-16275 GCF_009602425.1 Actinia tenebrosa
CAGTAGCAAAATATGTCCACAACTGCTTTATAAAAAGATCACATACAATACAGAATTAATATAGTATGTTGTCTTCTTACCCAGACTAGGCAATAAATAGTTTATTGTACTAAATAGGTTAAATAGGTGAATCTATTATAACATAAGAAAACCTACTATAAATCAACAATTATAACCTTCATACGTTAATGTTTATTCGGGTAAAATGTCAATGTATTTTCTTATACTCAATACCGAATAAAAAAGTCTGTCTGTCTGTCTGTCTAAATTTTATTACACTGGAGATAGGTCAATTGAAGTTTTCACCATGGCCTTTTCAAAATGCTGTAAGATTATATACGGTACATAATTTAGTTATTGTTCCTGGTGTTACTACACACAAAGGCAATTAATAACCCTTGCATGTGAAAAGCCCAGGATTTTGTCTTTCTCACAATTTTGAGAACCAACGAGTATGAAATAAACAAGTAGTTCTGGTTTGTGGTGAGAGTTTGGTAGTCCAGACAATATCTATTTCTTTCTCGCTGGGGATGATATATCCTGGTAGATACCACAGGGCTCAAGATAATGCTAGGTCTTGAAACTGACAATGTCTGGCCAAAATTAAAAATTKTCAATTAAACAGCCATGCCTTTTAGGCCAGTCCTTTTCACTGGTCCGATTGACTGGTCACATAACGGCCAGTAAGTCACCGACCACAATGACTTGCCAAATTAGCTTTAGATCAGTCCTTCCTTATTTCTGGCTCAAGGTTACTGGTCAAAAATAACCGGCAAGGCAAAGATTTGACCGGTCAAGTTTCAATTCTGGATTTGGGGATACTCATATTTTCTGACCTACAAATAACTCGCCATAGTAAAAAGAATAAAATAATCCTTCTCACTTGTGATGGAATTTGTTGAATATTCTTCTGTTTTGTCTTCTTTATTATTCTCTTTTGTTATGCCAGCTTCTTGCAACTCTCTTTCTAAACTTGCACCTGCTAATTTTGGTAGAAACCTGAAAAGGAAACATTGAGGCTGTCAGTAATCATACCCAGATTACAATGGGAATTTGTGCCTGAGAAAGAAATCTTTAGGGTAGGCATTTTTTTTACAAGTAGAAATTTCTAGCAATGTCACAGATCAAGTGCCAGATCCAAGGTGTTTTCAAAAGAGGCACCTGATACCTAGAAAGCCAGTAAATAGTTCTTTATATTTTACATTACTCTTTACTATTATTTTTTTAAACTCCAAAGATGGTTGGCTACCTTTRGTACCAGGGGCTGTCTAGCTCTAGCACTTCTTTGTCATATTTTGTAGGAGAGAGCATCTACATGTGTAACGCGGGGTATGTATAACACAAGCAGCCACATTCATTCCCATGAGAATAAAAACCAGGCTTATATTAAGTAAATAGAGGGAGTGAGGAGGTGTATACAAAGTTATTTAAATTTATTAAACCTTGTCCCTGGTGTTTACTACACACAAAGGCACTTAATAACCCTTGCATGTGAAAAGCCCAGGCTTTTGTCTTTCTCACCATTTTGAGAACCAACGAGTATGAAATAAACAAGTAGTTCTGGTTTTAGGTGAGATTGATGGTTAGAAAATAACAATGTAGCTACAAGAGTGGTTTGTACTCAGGTGTTGAAGTTTGGTGTGAAATGTGATTGTCCAGATGAGTGTAGTCTTGAGAAAGACTGTTGGTGGTGGTGACTGACATTTCGACAACCTGAGTGGAAGTCATCCTCAGGTTGATAACTCACCGTGATAAACATGCTTTGTTGRTTGAATGCTCCAAAGACTCTGCAGGAAAGCTGGCCAATCTGTGTGCGATACGAAGTAACTGTCGTGTAGAAAGCGATGATGAGACTGAAGAAAGCTGCAAATTAATAAGGAAAATGACATGATTTTAAGTCATTTTTCTATATCACGCAACATCAACAGAAGTTAAACTTTCATATTTTATCCCTAAAACAACACCAGGGCTGATCAAAGGGGCCAGCTAACTCACCAATCAACTTGAATTTAGCATGTAAGGTTTTGCAGAGGGAAGAAGACTGGAAAACCCAGTGCTGAGTCCAGGAATCAAACCCAATTTAGACCCAGGAGAAAAACCCTTGAATCAAGGGAGAGACCTAACATACTCCACTCACATGTGATACTGAGTCCAGAAATCAAACCCAATTTACACCCAGGAGAAAAAAAACATGAATCAAGGGAGAGACCTAACATACTCCACTCACATGTGATACTGAGTCCAGAAATCAAACCCAATTTACACCCAGGAGGAAAAAAACATGAATCAAGGGAGAGACCTAACAAACTCTGCTCACATGTGATGCCGAGTCCAGAAATCAAACCCAATTTACACCCAGGAGAAAAAAAATCACGAATCAAGGGAAAGACCTAACAAACTCTACCCACATGTGATKCTGAGTCCAGGAATCAAACCCAATTTAGACCCAGGAGAAAAACCCTTGAATCAAGGGAGAGACCTAACAAACTCCACTCACGTGATACTGAGTCCAGAAGTCAAACCCAATTTACACCCAGGAGAAAAAAAATCACGAATCAAGGGAAAGACCTAACAAACTCTACCTACATGTGATGCTGAGTCCATGAATTACACCCAAGACCCCAGAGGTGAGATGCAAGTGTGCTACTTCTATATATGCCACCCTTGATTCCCTATAATATTCCACAAATCTGGGTGCTCTAGCCATAGATAATTTTACTTACAGTAAGATCTTTGGCATTTCTTAGTTTGTCTGTCAGATGCAAGAGCTTGTCCATAGGCTCCTTGGGAACACTTGGGACCTAATTATGATGACAGAATACACGTCATTTCTTGGGATACCGATACCTTGTAATTACTAAAACCATTAAAATTTTTATTAAATGTATTAACAACTTTCAACTTGCATAGTGATTTTTACAGAGGGAGTAAAATACCAAACCTGGAGAAAAACCCTCTTGGCAAAACTGAATTGAACAACACAAACCCTACTCAAACTCTTTATGTTTCATTACTATCTATCTTACACCTTACCATGCTATATATCACATCTGCCTCTTCAATTCTGGAGAGTGGAGACACTTTATGAAATAAAAACATGGATAATATTTCTGAGTTAAGCCACTGTGGCTGACTGCTGCCGAYGATGGGTGGCTCTGCTAATCCAATGAGACGAAATGATGGATGGATGCAAAAAATACCCCTAAAAAATAATTAGAAACACATTAGATAACTGCAGAGGACTCGAATGAAATGAGAAAGACAAAATGGGAAAGGAAAGAGAGGAAATAGGGCGGGACAGAATGCGATGGGACTAGATACAATGATAATTTATAGCGTTATTGCTCTTGCTGTTGCAGTTATAGGATGGAAGATGGGATGACTAAAAGAATGGGATAAGTGGAATAGGATGGGATAAGCAAGTATAGCATATAGAGGGTATGGTATTGGAAGGATGAGACAAGATGGAATGAGATAGCAAAGGAATGAGAATGGAATAGAAAAGTTAACAAACCTTGCATTTATCTCTTCATCATTTAAATTGAGTTTGTCTTTCAATGCTTGATAGCGGTCATGACTTATGAGTCGAGAGCCATCATACAGCTGAAGCTCACGATCATGAACTACTCTGAATAACCAAAACAACAAGAATGAAATGCTTATTATATGATGTCATGTTACAAGAGAGAGCCAAGGATGGTTTGTTAAAATGTGTAATTCCAGAAATTTTCCATTCTCTCTTGATTGAGAGGTTGTTCCAGGGTTCAATCTGTAAGTTAGCAGTGCCCCTTAGATCAGCCCAAAGGTTGTTTCAGGGTTTGATCTGTGGGTTAGCAGGAAGTTAGCAGTACCCCTTAGATCAACCCAAAGGTTATTCCAGGGTTTGATCTGTGGGTTAGCAGGACGTTAGCAGTACCCCTTAGATCAACCCAAAGGTTATTCCAGGGTTTGATCTGTGGGTTAGCAGGAAGTTAGCAGTACCCCTTAGATCAACCCAAAGGTTGTTTCAGGGTTTGATTTAAGGGTTAGCTCTACCTTGAATCAGATAAGCCCTTCCCCAGGGGTTGCTTAAGGGCTCAATGAAATTTGAATCCATTCGAACCCTACATGAAACCACCATGATAACTGTAAGAAATTTTGATCAGCCAGATGTTTACTGTATACAGCATTAGCTTACCTATGAAGAACAGCTAGTGTTCCAGGGTTGACTCTATGTAAGCCATCTAATTCTGCAATATGACCCTCCAGAGCAGCAGTAACAAGAGGAGAAGGTCTCCAGCTTGTATCCCCATTAGCTAGGGTTATTCTTTGTTGAAGGAGATCACGTGAAGTCATGTCCTGGTATAGTACCACTGGTTCTATTCTGTAGCCAAGTATGTTGGCAAACTGTCGTACAATGACTGTTTTACCACAACCCTTGAAGAATAAAACAGGAAAGAATCTCAAAATATGCAACTAATTCACTTATTCATGTGAACGATTGAATAGATGGATGGATAAAAGAGAGTATAAACGAGAGTAGAGCAATGATTGTGAAGGGAAAAAATAAATAATGTATAGGTGGGTGGAAGGGTGGGTGGGTGGTTTGATGGAGGGAGGGAGGGAGGGAAGGAAGAGAGGGAGGGAGGGAGAGAGAGATATAGGGAGGGAAGGAATTTACTTTAAAGATATAGTTTTACTCTAAATAAAATTATCAGGACTGTCTCTGGTCAATGCAGCCATGCAATATGTATCAAAACATTAAACATGTACCTTTGGTCCAACTAAACAGAAGTCATGAACAGAGTGTGACTGTAGCATATCTGACAGCAGATTACTGTGATATGGTGTCATTACAAAATCAACCTGTAAAATAAACCAGAAATAACTACCACTATTAGCCAGTATTAGAAGGAAAAATATTTTAAAATGTTTTAAAATGTTTTAAAATGTCACTAAGCCATAAGCGAATTAAGGGGTGCGATCAATGGGTCTGGCCCCTCCTCTTATTATTGGTTAGTCATAGAGGTTCCACTAATGCTGAAGTTTTTGGTTGCCCTYTCCCTAATTCATAGCGGTCCCTCTAAAAGGAAAAAGAAAAAAAAAGGAAAAAAAAGGGTGCAAGGAAAATTATCTTACCTCGGCATTAGCATGTTCTCCTGTTTTGATTCCACATGGTACATCAATCATAGTAGAAACACGATTAGTTTTCTTTAACTGGACTGTCGCTACAGGGTTAGCTGTACCTACAGACTGTTTCTGGACCATTTCAATGTGTGTTCTTTGTTTGGTACTGTGCTTATCCTCTAACTGGAAAGTCTGCAATTAAATAATAATAATGAAATCATAAAGAAACCACTAACTTAAACCTGTCTCAGACCCTTCCTCTATCCCTAAAGATCTTTACTTTCCTAGGGGAAGGTTGGGATGTTTTCTAAAATAATAAACAAAATTCAAATAAACAAATTCTTAACTTAATGATATAGAAATATAAATTGTGTCACTCCAGAAACTTTCTACACCCTACAGTACCTTGTAGAAAATTTGAAAAAAGTCCCCCCACCCCTCAGGAATTTCCAAATTTCTTCCATACAAACCTTGTAATTTTGTTTTTCCTCTGACCCCCCACCCCTAGGGAATTTCCAATTTCCTCCATTGTGGGGTATGGATATTATCTCGTGTATGAGAATATATATGAAATACTGCGGTTGTAATGTATCAAATTGAGCGGATCCTCGCAGTATATGAATTAACTTATGCAGCTGCAAATTGAAAGACTGTATACCTGTATAGCATCTTGGACAACTTTTTGCCCCTCGGCACCCAGTATCAGGTCATGTGGGTACAACATATAAACAAGGTCTTGTATAGAATGTTGCGGTTCTCTTTCCTGAAATACAAACACRTTAAACCATACCATAAGTAATAACTACATACTCTAATACTGTATCTTTTTATTTCAATTCATTATTGTCGTTAACCTTCAAAATCAGAAACCAAAGTGCTTACCAAAATGTTAGCAATCTTGATCAAGTTGTGCATGGGAAAGTCTGGTAAACCAAGACCTGATAGCTCAGAAGACTGTAGTGTTTGTGCAAACGACACCAACTGAATAAGCCTGAAAACAATTTCAAAATAATTAATAAGATTGTAATCAATAATCAATAATTAATAATTAATAAGGTTGTAATGTAATTTCAAAATAATTTTAGAGTCACATTTAGAGTTTTATAATACACTCTACAAAATTACTCGATTCTGATTGGACAAGAACAGTACGATTAAATCCCTTATAGTACACTCAACAAAATTAATTGACTCTGATTGGTCGAGAGGAGTACAATCATAGCGTTAATTGTACTCTGTAGGAGTACCGAATTAAGTCGCTATGGCAACACGGCCAAAACAATTATTTTCTATCATTTTGTACTTAAAAAACATATAAATAAAATTTTAAAACCATAAGAACTAATCTTTTTTATGCATTTCAGTTGCGCGATGGACTGAAAATCGGCCGCCAAATAGACAAAGATGAACGGCGTTTCTTCGCATTTTTTACTGAAATTTTGTTGAGTGAACTATAAACAAAAAATCGCACGATCTTCTCGTACAATTTGGAATTAATAGACACTCGTAATGTTTTGAAAGTTGTTTAATTGCACTCGCCTAAAGGCTCGTGCAATTACAAGAACTTTCAAAACATTACTCGTGTCTATTAATTTCCAAATTGTACTCGAGATCGTGCGATTTCCTATACAAATTGAACTCTGTAGAGTCTCAATTAAATTCCTCAATTTTGTTGAGAGTATTATAAACACAAAATTGCACATCTTCTATGTACTACGATTTGGAAATTATAGGTACAAAAGATGTTTTGAAAGTTTTCAAAATTGGACGAGCCTTCTCGAGATTGTGCGATTTCCAAATAAATGTACTGATCAATATTCAAGGTAATGAACTGAAATGCAGTATTTACATTATTATTTTATTGTAATACTCACTTGGATTGAGGTATCTGAGGTGTCATAGCTTGAAGGCCAGCTAGCTGATCCTATGGAATAAAAGCATGCAGGAAGGGACATAAGCATAAAAGAAGTTAACGAGAAACATGAGCCATAGGCAAGTGCTTCTCACACTTCTTAAGTGCTTACAGTGCTTTGTAAGTGCTTTATTACTGAACTGGGCACAGAAAAAACTGTTTTAGTCTTTTWATCATATAGCTACTAATTGTTTTTGGTATTGAATTTATTTACACAAAAAGAAAGATGGTCGCAGGATCTAGCAGCACATTGTGCGTGCAGATTCAAGATTCAAGATAAATTTATTAATGCCAGTAATATTACAGATTTTGATTTAAAAGATATATACGTTTACAAGCTGTAAGACATAGGCTAATTATAACAGAAACCTGAATGACACAATTAGCCGATGCAGATGGAGTCAGCTCTGTGCTCTGTTCACTAAAAAAGCACAGTTTTCGACCAATCAGCACGCGTATACTATCCTAACTATGTAATAAAAAGTTCTTAGCAATACCTTATAAGGTAGCAGTTGGATATCTCTGGCCTGGAATCTTGATCTGAGTGGCGGGTCCAGTGGGTTTCCTTGGTATTGAGGTACAGGTAGTCCAAGAGCTATCACTCTAAAGTCTTCACTTACTCTCACTAACTTCCATGCATCAAGCTCTTCTTTTGTGTGCTCCTAGACAAACAAAAAACCCATTCATCTTTCCATTCATTCTCACTTATTCACTTTCCAGGACTCAATATAACAGCTGGACATCGATTTATGTCCAGCCAAAATTTCATTGAAACTTGTCTGGTCAAATCTTTGCATTACCAGTCATTTTAACCTCAGTAATGTTGAGCCAGAAAGGAGGTACAGTACAGTACAGTATGACCAAGCTAAGGCCTAGGGCAAACGTCGAACTTTCCATGCACCAAACTTAATTACATCAAAGAATGCCACCTCATTATCACCTGATATCCATTGTTTTTAATGAGTTCGGTGCATGGAAAGTTCGACGTTTGCCCTAGGCCTAAGACTAACTTTAACAGTGATTACTGTATAACTGGTGACTGACTGGCCATCATTTTAAGCCCTGCCTGCTGGTTTGCTAACTAACCACTAATCCATACATTTATTCATTATTATCATCCATTGCCTAAATACACATACCTTCAACAAAGCATCATATCTGGTTGCAGACATYAAGAACCTTCCGTCTTCAAGCTGCATCTCTCTATGCACAACACAATAACAATAATCAAAATGAATCTTTCACAAATTCTAAACTTTTAGGAATGTGAAGCTGGAAGGGATTAATCACCATCATCAACTTAGGCATCATCATCATCATCATCATCAATTCATGAAGCAGCCATGTCGAGGTTAGGCAGGGTGAAATATGCTCATGGAAATAAACATTGTGATATGTAAACAGGGTCTATTGAGCATCATCCTCATCATCATTATAATCATTGATATCGTCGTCATAGCATATCATCATCATCATCATCATTGTGTATCATCATCATCACTACCATCATTATCATCAAGTGTCATCATCATCATCATCACTACCATCATTATCATCAAGTGTCATCATCATCATCACTACCATGCATTATCATTATCATCATGGATGACAGAGAAAAGTCATTTCATGTCTAGAAGAATCACCTGTTCTCTAGTAGGTTGTTCAAAACAGGCAAGACATTTCGCTCAGCTTTTTCTATCCCTTCCAGCACCAGAATCCTGCCATCTACTGCAGCCCTTACTGCACACTGATCAACATAGAATGCTGAACCAGAATGGATTTCTCTCCTTTGTTTTAAATCTGACTCAGTTGTGTCTCTTGTCAAGGCCAAATACTCCATTTCTGAATTGGTCAGCTCCTAACAAAAACAAAGTTATATCAATTACTGTGTAGTTCCAGAAATTATCCATCCCCCCAACGGAAGGTATTTTTCAAGCCCCCGCCCCCTTCCACCCCAAAAAATTCCAATTTTCTTTGATACAAAGTCTGTAATTTTTTTTTWATCCAGACCCCCACCCCCCTTCGAAATTCCAAAATCCTCTGTGGGTTGGGTTGGGGTCATGGATAATTTCTGTGAYTACACATTCATAAATATTACATTATCATTGATCTATCAAATATTACATCTCAACTTACCAGGTATTGCATGGCAAGAATTCTTCTCAAAGGTCCTGGTGGACCAATCAAAAACACATCCTGACCAAGTTTGTCCTATTAAAGAAAAGTACGTTATGATATTATAATTTGATATTATAATTTTTTTGAGTTTTAGCAACAAGCATAACATCTATTACAAATACTGTATATCTTTTAATTTGTTATATCACACTTTAGGATAGACATTTTAAATGAAATAAGGTTACTAACCTTCTGCATAATCCATCTTAATGTATTTAGAGTAGATTGTGGAAGATCTTCAGAATCTGAAATGTGAACATCCGAGTATAAACTTGCAAAAAAGTGGATAACAATTTTTTCATACATTTCCAAAATACACTCAAACAATATCTCTAACATTTCATATACAGTAGTCTTCCTTTATATACCCTGTATACATATGCCTGTTCAATCCCCACCCCTACTCCCTCTACAAATACTCATTCACTTGAACCCCAACTTTTCACATAACCTATAACCTTACACCTGTCCACACCTCACCCCTCCCCCTCACCCCTCACAAACACCCATTTTGTAAACCCAAACTTTTCAAATATTTTTTACCCTTAGACTTGTCCCACTACCATAAATACCTAATCTCCAGCTCCACCCCTTGCATAGAAATATCTCCCTAAAATTCCCGTCTAGAAGCATGGCATTAAGCATTTTGACTTACAGTATTTTATAGGAACTAGTTCTGGTTTCAGGGACTTTTTGACTTTGATGCTAACATCTCCAATGCTAACTCTACTGTCTTTATACACAAATTAAAAACATATCATTAGTCTTGTCCATGCGTGAACAATAGGGGACGGAAACGTCTGACAGGGTATGGAGGGTATATATTAAAGAAGTTAACCGTCTTTATGGAATTTGCCATTCATTTCCTATTCAAACTGAATTATGACCATTTTCTGGAGATATATAAGAAAATTTAAGCTTAATATATTTAAGATAAGAAACGTCCTTTTCAAAAACTTACCAGAACACAGAGGTCGTAAAGCAGGACATCCTATTGAATTAGAGAGTATCCTGAGCCTCCTTGTCGCTTTCGAGGCCGACATCAACCCAATTCTCAACATTTGTTATAAAACTAATACCGACTAACTAGTAACATCAAATTCTATACATGTTCTACAACTAGTCCACATGGTCCGATGCATCGTGTGCAAAATTACATAACACTGTCATTTTTGATAAAAATATGTACAAAAGAGAAACGATAGTTACGCAAAGAGCCCCTCGTAGGTTAAAGCAATGAAATTTAGGAAGCTTTTGGGGAGATAAGTCGGGCATTTGATTCTAAAAGTATATGAAAAACCCTCTTCAACCTCTTCATCCAAAGTCCACCGCCATTTTGCATTCGGTCTGCATGCTTTATGTACAGTGGTTATTACCATAACTAATTTCCGATTTCTCAACGAAAAACTAACGACAAGAGTCGTTAGATTTTCGGCTTCTTCGGCTTCATCCGAATATTTCCAAACCCATACTCCTTTCCTTTTATTCTCATTTACTACTCCATTTACTAAGAACAAAATGTTAACTTCTCATTTTTCGGTTTAATGAATAAACTGATATAATTTTGAGGCTGGTTCGAGTTTCTTTTTTATTTATTTAATTGAATTATTTTTTATGGATTCTATTTCGCGATACGGAAACGAATGTTTTAGTTGGGCTAGGTAACAAAATATACAATTTATCTTAGTAACGTCTAATTTTCATTCCTGAAATCAAGGTACGGTTTTCCAAGATTAGTTTAAAGCCAAAAAAACAAAACAACGTCCTTTAGGAATGCCAGTTTGGGGTCAGATAYGTGATTTGAAATGTCATTTTTTTGAAAGATAAATTCTTAAGGTTGACTCCCTTGGCTAACAAATTTTACAAATCAAGGAGACGCCCTTGATTCTATAAAAGAAATGATGTACAAAGAATTCCAAGTTCATCAACTAAATGCGGATGTGATGGTATCAAGTGTTTGTGGACCGGAAGTCGAATTGGCATGCCATTGCCATGCGTGACGTCACAGCCCGAAGGAGAAGCGAGGAGTGAAATGGATGGAGCAAAGCAACAGAGGCGAATCTYAAGAATTTGAACCAAAATGTGCCGAAAAAAACCTTAGATTTGTAGTTTTGAATCTCCAGATACCATAAACCAATATCTACAGGTTTTCCTGTGGAATGGTTTGGCTGTCTCTTTTCTACAAGGGTGAGAATACGGTACAATTCTGCATGATTTTGGCATCAAAACAAGAACGATGCGTGTACGAATTGACTTCTGCTGGACAACGATTTGGCTTTTCTTAATGTGTTTATTGGACTTAAGTTATGAACAAAATGTCCCCAAGAGAAAGGCATTTCATAGGATTCCTCTTCTCCGAACTAAGAGAGATCTACGTGATTCAAATGGTGTGCCGATGGAGAACTTAAAGGGTCGGCCGGGGCAAGGATATTACATTGCTACTAATTTAGGAAAACCGCCACAACGGGTTAGTTAAAAGTCATATTCTCTAATTTACATCCAAAAGATACTCTTTATATCAAGTAGAGAATGCTTTCTTTATAAATACAGAGAATCTAGACAAGTTTTATGCGATGTATTTGTTAGATCATTTTGTGGTGTTTTTGCCAAGAAGTGCTTCTTTATTGACTTAAAGCTAAAACGTRGTGAAAGATCGATGAGAATTTTGTTTTTCTTGTCTGTCGACAATAGATCGTTAAACAGGGGATTAATAAAACTGAGTTAATCAAAACTAACCTTACGTACGTTTTACAGAACTGTAGTATTCTTCTATCGTTTGAAATTAGTATACTTGCTGTCATTTCAATTCTTCTTTACCTCGAATGTCGGTTAATGTCCAATTCGCTTAGAATTTTAATTTTGATCTTAAAAATAAGAAAAGCGTCGTATTATACTAAAAGACGGTACTTATTCCTTACAGGATATTTCATTTTATTATATAATTACCAATGAAATATCTATTTTTCTCCTTTTCGAAAAATTGATATCTTCACACGTGAAAATAACACCATTGCGATGGCTATTCAAAAATACACGGAAAGAATTGCCTGAAAAAGCCAAAACATACTTCATTGATAATTATATAATAA
>NW_022261560.1:16675-30950 GCF_009602425.1 Actinia tenebrosa
CTTATTTGTGAGAGATCTTTTCAACACTCGAAGATAAATTTCGTATCTCCGCGCGCCCATGTAATATCCTCTATATATTTCATGGGAAGGTTAATCTCATGTATCTTTAAGCATGTTTTTTCATTCTACTCCTACCAGTTTTATGAAAGATTTTATCGAACGAAAAATCATTCTAAAATCTAATTTTCTGTGATTTAGAACCATAGAAAATTGGATTAAATTAAAACATCTGGCAGCTYGCGCCGTCCTTTTATTCTTAATAAGCAAAAGAAAAGAAAAGCAAGTAAAATGAAAAATTCTCTTTCTTTTCTTTAGATTTTCAGTAGATATATTTATAATTCTACACGACCATCTAATATTTAAACTAAGCAAAAACCTCCTATATCTAAATCTAAATTTTTTCAGGCTACATCCTTCCTGGTTGCTAGAATATTCCATTATTTTAATGTTAACTCAATTCTTTGTGTTTGGTTTCAGATTAATGTTCTTGTTGATACAGGAAGTAGTAACTTTGCTGTGGCAGCTTCACCTCACCCCTATGTTCCGTATTATTTTCATATTGAAAAGTAAGAATGTTAAATCAAATAGTTCCTTGTTGGTTGTTGTTACATTCATAATAATTTGTTTTATCAACCATAGATTTTATAAATGTAATCCGAGCTTTCGGCCTATTTGGCCATCCTCAGGGAAATGAAAAAACCTTACAATTGACAAAGAAAAACGCGATCAAACCATGGCATATGTTCGCACGCATTAAATTAAATTAAATGTTATTGCTTGCTTAACCCCCACCACTACCACCATCACCTGGGGAAGAGTTCTGCATCAATAGGGACATTATAGAGATAGATATAGGAAGCATATTGCATTCATCCATTAGGGAAGCCACTGCGAAAACCAATYCCATTACAATCCCATGAAAAGCTCATTAAAACTTTGAATGGACCATGAATTTTTACATTCTTTTTAATTAATAATACACTTAAAATTAGTCAATTCTGATTGGACAAGAGGAGTACAATTAAATCCCAAATTATACTCTGTAGAGTCCCAATTAATTTCCTCAATTTTGTTGAGTGTATCATAAACGAAAAATTGCACAATGTTCCGTACAATTTGGAATTTGTAGACACTCATGATTTTTCAAATTATACTAGCCTGAAAGGTTCATCCAATTTTGAAAATTTTCAAAACATCACTCATAACTAAAAATTATAAAATTAAATTATACTAATTGTGAGTACTGCAATGTTTCACCTCTCACTATATAGTCATAGGTTGCTACTAACCAATAGTAGCAGTTGTATAGTTATATACTGAGCTGTCCTACATATTTGTTCATAGATCAACCACATACAAGGATCTAAACACAGTAGTTTCTGTTCCATATACTCAAGGCAACTGGGAAGGAGAGCTGGGCTCTGATCTCTTGAATTTCATAGAAGGTCCTAATGCTACGGTCAGAGTAGATGTTGCTAGTATTTTGTCGTCAGAGAACTTTTTTATCAATGGCTCCATGTGGGAGGGGATTCTTGGGCTTGGCTATGCTAGATTGGCAAAGGTAAGTTCATAGAATGAGTAAGGAAGAAAATAAGACACCACATAAAAAAGTTGGGAACTCTACTGACGTTTGAGCATTTTCCAAACTTTTTAACACTGTGTTTAAGTTTCCTTCTTATTCACTCGCTGTGTTCAACGCACCCATACATTCCCAACTAATAACCAACTAATAATAACATCAATGTATTTGTAAGTTCATACTGAGGATTTTCACAGCAGTCTAGTTGAAAGGCAGAACCAAATAATTGTTCTAGTTTGAAATACTTTGTCATGCAAAAGCATTGCATTGTTACTGCCCCACTTAGATGCCATAAACCTAAGCCTACTATTGCCATGCAGGTCAAAATAGAGTTCGTAGCCGCACAAATCTTTAATGACTATTAAAGTCAAACCATCTGAAGATCCATACATTATCATCAGGACGGTATTCTTTAAGTGTATAAAAATACTGATTAAGTAACTGTTTTTTCTACAGCCTGATTCTAGYGTTGTTCCAGTATTTGACCAGTTTGTAAGGGAAAAAGCTGTACAAAAGGACTCCTTTTCAATGCAGCTGTGTGGTAGCAGTGAAATAGAGCCCTCAGCCGAACCAACTGTAGCTGGCACTATGGTAATGTTTAAAGAAATTAAAAGTTGGAGTTGGAAAAATGAGAAAATGAAAGCCTTTACACAMAAAAAAAAAAAMAAACTCTACTAGCGTTAACATGTGATGTAGAGTTCAATAACAGACCCCTTGCATGTGACATCAAAGCAGCTAAATTTGAGGACAAAACAAAAGAATATTCAATCTCATGAAAATTGGAGACCTATTGTTATTTCCTCCAAATTGAGCTGCATTCTGACGTACTGCAATGGATTGGTCTATTAAACTTGAGCTATGCCATCCTTGATCTAACTTCATTGTTTCTCTTTTCTTCTTCRAAGAATCAATTTACAACATTAAAACATCTTTTTCTTAGCTTTTGGAAACTGAAAAGCTGCATAGTTTAGTGAATAACTTTAAATACCTACCCAATTTACTGTAAGCAAAATGGAAATATGTTATGCATATATTTTTTTACAATTATTTCATTCAATCTTTTATTCTCATTGTTTCCTTTTCTCATTCATTCATTCATTTTCATCTTCACTTATTCTCATTCATTTATTTTTCTTAAACATTCGATATTTACAATTTCTCATATTTCTCAGGTATTTGGTGACATAGATGATGAACTTTATAAGGGTGATCTTTTATACACTCCAATCGTCAAGAAATGGTATTATGAAGTAGTTATAACAGATATCGCTGTAGATGGAGAAAGCCTTGCCTTAGACTGTAAGAAGGTAAGTGATATCCATAGCTATAACATTAATTGATTCTTACTTACTTGAGGCAATCAACTAATGAAACAGGTAGTGTAATGATTATCAGTTGTACTAATAAAAGCATGCATTTTCATTGTAGTACAATTATGACAAGACTATCGTAGATAGTGGAACGACAAACCTAAGAGTTTCTGAGCAAGTGTTTAATTCTATTTTGGACAGACTAAGAAAGTTTGACAGGGTAAGTAATATTGCCAATAGCATAAGAAATCTGTCCTGAAAAATTCCAAAGCTCTTCTATTCTTTTCACCATTCAGAACAAGTTTTCTCCAACATGCATCCACAATTCAATATATACATGGCTCCAAAGCATTTACCATTCCCTTTTTGCATCCTATTAATTCAAGTTTGTCTGTTTGTTGTGGTATAGCTTGGCGTTCCGGATGACTTTTGGTATGGTAGACAAATGATGTGCTGGAATTATGACAAGACGCCGTGGGAAGAGTTCCCTGATATGTCTMTATCTCTTTTATCATCTATTGGTGCGTCAAAAGAGTTCCGACTAAAAATACCTCCACAGGTAAACCTCAATCCCCCAAAAATTACGATGCCGTTATTTAATACTTTACATGTATACTTAGAGTCTTTCTAAAGAAAATAAAAGCTTGCTGACTTTGTCTTTATTTCACTTGTTACATTAACGTAATCTGTATGAACCAGTCTAGACTTGACTAACAGCCACAGCAAAGCTAGGAAGTAAAATTTGTGCTGCAGTGTTCTGTGTGTGTGGCAGTGGTGTGGTGCRATAGGGGGGGAGGGGGAGCAGAAACAAAGTTGTGCTTCACTATTCTTGTTAATATAAAAACGTAGAGGAAAAAATCAAAATTTTCTTCTGTGAATGAGGATGCTTGTATTTTTCCCACTCTGGCATGCAACTATTTCTGCTAGCAAACAGAGATGATGAGAAAACCTTTCTTCATTTCCTAACAAGTCAATCTTGTTCCCAGAGCCCTTATTTCTTACTGCTCTTATTTCGTCAAACATGCATATTAAGAAATAAAGGCTCTGGGAATGAGATTGCTAACAAGTAAACTTATATAACTCTAAATCTAATGCCTTTCTTATATTACAGAATTTTTTGAGGTGATATTGTTTCCTTAAAAAATGATAGGAAACAATATCACCTCAAAAAATTCTGTAATATAAGAAAGGCATTAGATTTAGACTTTCAATAGACAAAATTAAAAATTTTTTGTACACAGTACTGAAAATGTTAAATGAATTCTAAAACGTTTCCTCCTGACATTTGATTTTGTAAAGATACAAAATTATGTTAATATATTTATTTATCTGTAAATAATTTTCTCTTTCTCTTTTTTGATGGATGGAATAAAAGTTATTTATATAAAAAAAATTAAAAAACTCTGATGAGAGACACTGTTAAGGCGCTGACACATGGTGCAACATTGCACGCAACATTGCAAGCAACAAAATTGAATTGGGGTGACACACATTGCAACAAAATTATGCAACATCGCTTGTGTCAGTCTGATATGTTAAGATATTTGGTCAGCAGTTATAAATTTGGTGCAAGCTGATTGGCTGGAAATTTCAAAAAGTTGCAGGTAATGTTTCAGCCATGTCCACATGATGAAATTTGTTGTGCGCAATGTTGCAAGAGTAGAGCGTGATTCAACTTCAGATTTCTTGCATGTAATGTTGTGTGCAACAARTTTGGGGTAGACACACGCTACAACAGTTGTGTGTAATGTTGCATGCACTGTTGAACTGTGTGTCAGCACCTGTAGAATATGCCAATATGACAATAAATAAAGTACATTTTATCCTCTGTTGCAGCTCTACCTAAGAGAAACCATTGAACATGGACCACTTTTGGGTCAACATTGCTATAAATTTGCCATCACAAAGGCTGAAAAAGGTAACTTTAAACTGCACAGTTTATATCTTGATAAGGAAAATATGAATGATCAACATACTGTCATTACGTTATTTTTAGGTACTGTGATTGGTGCAGTAATAATGGAAGGCTTTTACGTAGTGTTTGATAGAGAGAATGTTCAAGTTGGGTTTGCAGCAACCACTTGTGGAGGTACGTAATGTCACCAAAAGTGCTGGAGTTCAAGTTACCACTGTTTCATTGCTACATGCTGAATGAGAAGACRGTCACAACGTGGAAATCAGGCTATATACTGCTATCAATCAAAAATTTATTAGAGTCCATAAAAGTACTTTACATGTGATCCATGAGAAAGTACTTGGGTAACTTAGTGTAATGATTTATTTGATAGATGTTATTGTATCGTTCGGTTTCCATGTCCTAACTGTTGTCTCGATCAGCAGGTAGCAATGAAAACAGTGATAATGCGAGTTATCGACATTAATCATTAAACATTTCCATTTCCTGTACCTTCCATGACATGTGGCTCTCACAGGCTGATAACTAACACATATTAAATATCGTTTGTTTTCTTAGCTGAAGGTAGATTGAAYCCGAGGTCAGAAGTTTCTGGTCCCTTTAGCAGAGGTATGCCACAGTTAAAGTATTGTATTCATTATTAATTAATGTATGATCCTATAAGAAAAGGTTAATTTTCCATCCCTCCAAAAAGACCTTTTCAAGCAGCTGGGTAAAACAAAATCTTATAAGAAGATTAATTCACTTATTGGCAAAAGCATTCACTGTAAAATAGTACTTTGCCCTGCTTTAAGTTAAGTATCTTAATCTTTCACATAATCTTAAAGCAGGCATGCATTAGGGTTGTTTTGATGGTTCAAACCAACTCCCCCTCTCCACCTTTGTAGAAGTATGAAATAATGTTTAGCGCTATTTTAGCTTTTTAAGAAATGGCAAAATTAAGATTGGTAGAAAAACGAACCTACCCTTTCAAGGTCCTAGCAATGGGCCTGCATAGTGACTTGAAACTTTTGTTTGCAGTGACGTTAATGTTGTGAAAAATATTTTGTTTTAATGCCATAGTTCATTCTTCTCTTCATACTTCTTTCATGCATACATATCTTGCTGCATACTGTACTACTGAACAGAACGTTAAGTATTTTTTTTAGATTTTCAAGCTTAGATAGATACAATTAGATTCATCAATAGCAGTTGTTGAAAATAATTTCTTTTATTTCAGATCCTGTAGACTGTGAATACATAGAAACCGAAAGTTCAGATACTGCACTGTTAACAGTAGCGTATGTCATGGCAGGAGTATGTGGACTGTGTTTATTACCTATATTTATTCTGCTTGGGCAAGCAAGCTGTCGACGGAAGAAAGAGAACAGATTGCTGGGAGGGAGTGAATTTCAGTAAAGGCCACTAGATATAATAAATCAGTTTAGTGATTAAAAAATTATTTTAAAATTATTATAAGGTATATATTTCTTTTAAGACCATGGTAATGGATTTATCCTATCATAGTTAACAATATTTGCTCTCTGTATCAGTATTATGCAAGCTACATAAATTATATTGATAAACACTTGCGACAGCACTTATTGTTAAATAATATTGTATTTATATACTTAATGAAATCATAGTACAATAATGTAATAACCAAATTGATATTAAATTGTTAATGCTGATTATTAATTAGGTAATTAATTAGTCAATCAATTGATTAATTAGRGAATAGAAATATAGAAAGTAGTTCTACGCAGCTGCCATTAATGTTGTCACACAACACTCACTCCCCTAAGAAGCTCCTAATTTAGCTACTTAGGTGAGTTGTGTGATGACGCTAATAGCAGCTGCGTAGGAGACTATATAGAAAGCTGCATAATTTTCCTTTATATCTAACATACAAAAATACGGAACAATGGTCGTAATAATAAACAATAGGACCCCCAAAATTGGTTTCAGTAGCTTTTGTTGATAGGCTGTTTGTAGTATGTCAGTAGGTTGTCAGTATACTAGGTTATCAACAGATTTTCAGTAGGCTGTGTGCGGTTTTTAGGCAGATATTGATTATTAGCTTGATGGCAGGTTATGGGTTATGCTGTTGGCCAACAACTTACCAACACCAATTTGGTGATTCTATTTTTTACTATTATTGCATGTATCTAAAACACAAGGCTTCATTCATTTCATTTGTGACCCATAAATATACAGTCACACAATTTGTAAATTAATTTTTTTGTAACAAAGTGGGAAAATAAAAAAAAGAAAACAGATATAGCTATAGTATTGATGGTTTTCACGTCGTCCATGTTGGAGGAACTTAACAAAAGAATTGTTAATGAATTCTTTTGTTATATCCTCCAACATGGCCGTCGTGTCTTGTAATTTAATTCTCTTGGGAATGGTTGAAAACCATCAATTGGGAATATTGTGTCTGTCCTTACATTTTGGGGCCAGCCACCTCCCCTTCCCTCCCCTCTCCCCCTTCCTAAATGTTATGTGCTATTGCTATGGTCCTGGGAGTGCTGTCCTCCATCGAGAAAGTGGAAAAATCTGAGAATAGCAATGCAGAGACTTGGAATTTCTGTTGAGCTATGAATCGTGATACTTAGAAGCTGGGATTCCTGTGGTACATGACTAAGATGGCTAAGATGGGGTTCCTGTGGTACATGCCAAGATGGCGGCCAACAAGGTTGAAAAAGGTAGTCTACGAAAAAAGGCTAGCGTAAAGAACTCACTAGGAAATCCTTACGTATTATCATGGTACAGTATTAAATACACTATAAATAATGTTATGACCAAGTAAAATTTGYTTATGTTTTAAATTTGAACATGGTCATGTTTTTTTATTGTTTTTGTTTTTGCAGGCCCACAATCGAAAAGCAAGTGTATTATTCCATTATTAACGAAATAAGAAGGTACAACTCAGAGTTAAGAGGTTATGGATATTGAATAGAGCTAGTGCTTATATTTTTTCATAATTTTAGGACATTTCCAGCAGTTTTGAGTAGAAGATCCGTTTCTAAAGCGCGTAGAAAGCAGTTAGAAACTACTGATAAAGACGCATTGACAGAGGAAGACAAGATACTGATACAACAGATGAAAGAAAAGCAAGAACTGAGGAAGTGTCTTGCTGTTGGAATCAATGAAGTTACTAGGGGATACGAAAAAGATGAGTTGAAATTAGTTTTGGTAAGTTGTTTATTACTTTGGGCCAATATTTCTCCTCTCCTTTCTTCCACTTTCTACCCCCTCCCCTCCCCCTTAAATTTCATTCCAATCTTCATACTTTACTGTGTTTGACAATGAAACGTCATATGCTCTACCAAAAGTGTTATTTGTGGACATTGTAAATACCTTCAAATTGCGTTCTAAGGCATGCCGTTCCATTAAGCCAAGCTCAGTCACAGACCATTTCATGTTGCTAGGGGCAACTCGTCAAGTACCAACCCTTGGTCTTCATGATCTTGGGCAAGTGTTGGGTCCATTACTGCAGTATAATAAGACAGCTGCTCTAGGTTTCAAGGTAAATTAACAGTAAACAATTATTATGGGTGGATTTAGGGCTGCTGATTGGGCCTCACCCCTTCCCTTTGGTTTAGATAAATAGCATTTCTGCAAACCATATTTCAATAATTTCCTTGGGAGCATGCCCCACCTCTGGTTTTGTTTGGCATAGTCAACAGTGAGATTCATCAAACCTCCTCCTTTCTTGGATTTTTGGACTCTTCCCCCCCCCTGATATTTTTTTGCTAACAGCAAATGACTTTCTCCATTGACAGAAACAAGATAAAGAAACAGCATTTGACTCACTGGTGGAGTTTATAATTCCGATGGTCCCTGAAATAAATGTTCCATGGCTAAAACCATTTGAAGAGACTAAACAGGAGACATTTAGTAACGAGGGCTGTACTATACAAGGTCAAGCAAACAAGGCTGGTCAACAAGCAGGGGTAAAAAGAAGGCATTCTGATGAATCTGGGAATTCAGAAGATAGTGTTATTAACAAGAAACAAAAAGCTGACAAAGATGTTAAACTAAATGTAGTTGAAGAGGAAAAACCAAAAGAAACTTTGAGGCAGTTGGATGAAGAAATACAAGATAACAAAAAGAAAGAGTCTCAAAATATTACAGTTGAAAATTCGAAACTGAACAACAAAACGAAAAGCAAGGAAGGAAATTCAGGACAAATTTTTGCACAGAAAGAAAGAAAAAATGTGGAGCACAAAAGTGAACTTGGAAAAATAAGTATTTCTTTTGAGCCTATTGTCATAAAACAAATTCTTCCAAACCCAGATAAAAACAGGACTGGTAAAAGAAAAAAGACAAAATCCAAAGCAAAGTAACATATAAAATAATTTAGAAAGTATTCATATTGTCTTAAGAAAAAACTTGAAGAGTAAAGAACAATATTTTTCTGGAGAAATTGTGGATGAAATTGCTTCAAATGTAAATTTTTTATTCAAATTTGCTTAAAAATTTATGCACGTTAAATATTATCAGTCTATAATAATTAATGATAAATGTGATTTTTGTATGACAGGCTTGTTTGAGTTCAAAAATATAATCAAAATTGAACGACTTTGTTGCAAAATTTTCTTCAAGCGTAGGTAGTTTCTTTTCTGTGGGTGTATGGTTTTCATCAGGCTAGTGTGGCTTTGCTGTCCAGTGGTAGATTCTTTGTGAAGCTACCACCTCGTGATTTGACAAAAGAGTCATACCTGAGATAAGAAAGACAATGGTAAATAAGGTAGCAAATAGACCTTGCATGTAATGTTTTTCTATAGACCCCTTGCACTCAGTCCCGAGTGAGAGGAATCGTACGGGGGACAAAATAATGAATTTTTTTTTTTGCACAAGAAAAGACRACCTATTGTTTTGTCCCCCAGAACAATTCCTCTAGGAAATCAATGCATCTCACATCAAAGCATCTCCATCTGGGGGACAAAATGAAAAATTTTTAATCTCCTGAGTACTGGAACCTATTGTTTCGTCTCCCAGATTGAGCTGCATTTCAAAGTGCTGCAAGGGGTCTATTTCAGACCAGCTGTCATTCCCTTGAGAATAAGATTCTTTGCTTAAGTCATATACATATTCATGTGCCTTCTTGCAATTGTAAGCAAAGAAATAATACTCTAGGGAATTAACACATCTTCTGAAAAGCCCACTTCCGAGATATGCTTTGATTGTCACACAGAAAGGTTTCAGTATGAGGCTACATGCTAAATTAAATTTATTTTTACCGCCTGTCACGAATGACTGAGCATTTAGCAYGTAGCCTCATACTGAAGCCTTTGTGCGTGACAATCAAAGCATATCTCAGAGGTGGGCTATTGAAAAGACATTATGCCCAAGCAAAAGGGCTTATTACCATACAGAAAAAGTGGCACCAAAACTTACAGGTTTTCATAGCCGAGTCTCTCTTTTGGAGACACAGATGGCCTCATCGTAGAAGCTGCTCTATCAAGGTCTGATTGGGTGATATATATTATATTTTCCTTTTTTTCTGACTTTGCCTGTGGGAAAATAAATGTTTTAGGGTTTACAATACATGCATACTTCTCTTAAGCTTTCTGATGAATAAAATTTAATTTGTATATTAATTAATAGGCAAATTGATTGATTGATTGATAAGATGATTGATGGATTGATAAAATGATTGATCGATTGATAAGATGATTGATCGATTGATTGAATGGATGAATGATAATCAATGGTTTCACTCTGGAGAGGAAGATGTTTTTCTTATAAATAATCRATTGAGTGAATGAACGATCAAACGAACAAACAGATGGATGAATTCATTCATTTATTCATTCATTCATTCATCCATCCATCCATTCATTCATTTATTTAGTTTCACTCACCATAGTCTGAAGTGCAGAATGTTTCTTCTCAAGAGCAGCAAGCTGTTAAATAAAAGTAACACTTTGTAAGAAGGAATATAAAAAAACAAAACATTTGACAGCTAAAAACAAACAACATGGAAACCTAGTATTATTTATTAGTAATATCCTAATACTATCCTGAAACATGTTTACATGAGCCATCCTAACCTCAGTTTTAATTGTGTCGCAATCTTCTCTTGATAATGTTTTCTTTCCTTCACTGATACTAAAAGCCAAAAAACTTTCCTGAATTACTGACAGCTGTCCACTCATCTCATCTTTGTCTTCTTTTGGATTTCCTAGTTGTTTTGTTTCATCTTGYGTGTTGAATATATTTCCATACAGTTTAAGCTTGCTGGTACATCTGTGGATGGACTCTAGTTGTGCATTGTATAGAAGTGCTTTCAAGTCAGCTCCAGTGAAGTGGTCACACTTGTCTGCTAATGTTTGCAGGTCAACATCGTCGGCAAGAGGAATGTTGTGTGTTAATGCTAGGAGAATCTCTAGTCTTTCAGACTAAAAAATAAGTATGCTTTTTGTTAATCTGTCATTCACTTTTTGTCCTTTTTTCATTTTGGATGAGAGCTTAAAACTAAATAAAAATCAGGTTTGTAGTACCATATTTATACTTGGAGATTGAAGAATGAATGGATGGAGCCAAATTAATGAATGGATACATAGATGGGATGGATGAATGGGATGGATGGATGGGATGGATGTATTGGATGGATGGATAGATGGGAGGGGATGGATGGATAGATGGGAGGGGATGGATAGATGGGATGGGATGGATAGATGGGATGGCTGGATAGATGGGATGGATATATGGGATGGGATGGATATATTGGATGGGATGGGATAGATAGATGTGTTTGGATTGATAGATGGGATGGAGGGATGGATGCATGAGATGGATAGATGGGATGGATGGATAGATAGGAGGGATGAGATGGGATGGATGGGATGGATAGATGGGATGGATGGATGGGATGGGATGGATAGGTGGGATGGATGGATGGGATGGGTAGTTTGATAGAAGGATAAAGTATATTGAAAAACAGATGAATAGATGGATGGCATTAAAGAATGAATGAAATAAAGTGATAGATAGAAAATATGTCTTAGTGAAGGGATGAATGAATGAAAAAATGCCTAAATAGATGAATGGGTGGATGGGTTTGGACAAATAAAATGAATRGATGGATAGAATAAAATGGACACATTGATTAATTGAGCTGTATTGATCGATAGAAAATAGCATAATAATCAATACCTTGTTAGGAATAGGGCAGTATACACACTTATCCAGTCTTCCCGGTCGTAACAAAGCTGGGTCAATAAGCCCTGGTCTGCTTGTTGCAGCAAGTATATAAACTCCCTCTAAGCCCTCCACTCCGTCTAGCTGTGTCAACAGTTGATTAACAACACGGTCTGTCACCCCTGTACTGTCGTGACCACGCCGAGGAGCAAGAGAGTCAAATTCATCAAAGAACAAAATACATGGCTTGGCTGTCTGTGCCCTGTGGACAAAAGTGAAAGATGTTACACTTTATATTAGCTAGAATATTTGGCCTCTTATTTTTGAGGCTTCTTGTGGAGTAATACACAATACCCTATTCTCTCAGTGGAGGGGTTAAGAGTGCACCCCTTTTCTAAGGATGGGGAGTTGGCACCCCATTTTCTCTGGTGGCATTAGAGTACCCCACAGTGGAGGGCTTAGGAATATCCCCTGGATTTTCTCTGCGAAGAGGAGAGTTGGTAGGTAATCCCAAAGAGTGTTAAGAAAGAGTACATTGAGCAAAGGAAATTATTAGATAATAAATAAAATAAAAAAATTATAATAAAATAAAATAAAATAATAAAATTAATAGATAATGATATACCRTGCAAAAACATCTCTGACAGCCTGTTCACTGGATCCTATGTATTTACTCAACAGCTCAGGTCCTTTGATGCTAATGAAGTTCAGCCCACTTTCTTTAGCCACAATACCAGCAAGCAATGTTTTCCCAGTTCCTGGGGGACCATAGAGGAGCAGACCAGAACGAAGGCGAAGAGGACATTTTAAAAATATCTTTCTGTACTAAGATTAATRCAAAATAAACAACAATATTTATTAGGGTTTCATTCCTTTTAAATATTCTGATAATAATTGAATAGCTTTTCTTCAAAGAAGGCGAATGTGAAGGAATGTAATTGAGCTCCAATTGGAAGAGATAAAGGTAAAGTACTGGCAGTACTAGTAGCAGTAACGGAAGCAGTAGCAAGTAAAAACATCAGTAGCAACAACAGTAGTAGCAAGTAGAAACAGCAGTTGCAGCAACAGTAGCAGCAGCAGTAAATGCAGCAGCAGAAGTAGAAGCAGCAGAAGCAGCTGAAGCAGCAACAAAATCAGTAGTAGTGACAGCAGTAGCAGTAAATGCAGCAGCAGCAGTGGCATCCAGTGCTTATATCAGGATCATTTTTTCATTATTAAACCCTGAATCATAAAGCTTACTTTTGAGGGCCAAAGAAGAGTCTCCTTCAGAGCTTCTTTGACATCTTGCAGTCCTCCAACATCAGACCAACTCAGTTCCCCAGCCTTGTGCAGGTGGACTCCTTGAAGAGATGCTGGTATGAACCCTGATAATGCTTGGTGGAAATCATCCAGAAGAAGGCAAGGCTGACTTGGTTCTGAAAAAGATCATTCATTAGATTAGCTTGTCTACAACTACTACGAGGGATGGACTAAACAAACTCTTTTCCTATGTGATGAAAGAGACTAGAAATTGAACTTGAAACCCCAAAGGTGAGAGGTGCATTTCCACTACAACACCCATGATTCCCCAAAGTCCCCTGTATTAACTATGACTTGACCTACGCTTGAACTATATAGACTTTACCTACCTTTAGTTTTATTATTTTTTCTCACAACAGAGAAATGCAGTGCTTTGTCAGTTAGTCTACTAAGATCCTTGGGTGAGAATCCCTCTGACTTTTGAGYAACAGATCTGCAACAAAATATTTAAACTCATCTATAAAAGCACCCTGGGTGAGAGATTATACTTGATMTTTTTCAAATGTAGAAAAGAAAGTGCATGTCATAGCTTTAGAATCATAAATATTCTAAARAAAACTAGCAGTTAAAAATTCATCAATTTATACCTGTGCTACATAAGTTGATAATAAAGAATGATTCTTTGATGGCAAACAGTAATAATCTGTTCAATAATTCACGATTACACACACTTACTTTAAGACAGCATCTAGCTCTTGTTGGCTGACATTCTCAAACCTTCTTTTGATTATTACAGAGAGCACTTCTTCTCTTTGCTCTTCACTCAAAGCACCAAGCTCTACACAGCACTGGAAAATATGAGAACCATGCCCTGACTGTAATGCAGCATGGAGAGAATCAAGTGATCTGCTTGTTGCTATGACGGCAATTGAACTGCTGTTGGCAACCTCTACTGCCAGGAGGTCCTTGAAAACTGAGAAAACAAACCAAAATAATATAAAAATAAAACAAGGAAAATGTTTATTACTATTGAAGCCTTGATTTTATCTACACAGATCAAACCCTGAAGCAACCTTTGGGCTGATCTAAGTCAAGGTATGG
>NW_022261560.1:62794-92536 GCF_009602425.1 Actinia tenebrosa
GTAAAATCAAATTTTTAGGTCTGGGATAGGGTCAGGGTTTTGAGGTCCTGGCGGCACAACCCTACCCAAGTTGGGGTGGTAGTACCCCCCCCCCCTCCCCCCGGGCTATTTGACTGATGCTAGTGAAGCTTACAGAGTTGGTGCTATATTGAACGTTGCTGTCATTGAAAGGTCAGGTAGATAGATGGAAAGTAGATGAATGGGTGCATCGATGGATAATATGGACTGGATGGATATATGAGATTATAGGAAGAATGGGATTGATAGAATGAATCAAAAGATAAAAAAGTGAAGATATTAACAATAAACATACCTAAGATGACAAGCTACCAGCTCATCATATGGCTGTTCAAACCATCTTTCACACTGAGACTGAGCATTTGGAATCTGATTCATACAAACACAAGAATGAGTTATGATATTACTAGTACTATTCTTGGGATCCCTGTGTAATTGTTCTTAAAAAACACCACAAATACTTTACCTGCAGCCTTGGACTGGCAATATGAGCATGCTTGAACGAAAGGAGGTCCTGGTTATTTAAGAACAAGACAGGTTTAATCTCGTGAGATGTTTACGTGGTATGTTAGAGCGATAAAAGAAGAAAAATTGAGTTTGACAGAATGAAAAACTTCACACACTTTGTGAAAACAAAAACGTATCTTACCGCTGCTGCTTCACCATCTTTTTCACTCAACGCACCCTCAACCTTAAAAACAATAACAATAAATTAAAATCAAAGCTTTTGTAAAGAAGATCAGAGAGAACGAAAAATRAAGACCTGTTGAAAGTACTGATTCGGTGTAAAGTGCGCCATTTTGAATCCTAGACGGAATACTGCGCATGAGCCAAACATTGGCCGCTGGYCTCAAAAGTGAAAATCAAATGGGGGAAAAAATGTAGGATGAATGAAAAAGAAAAATGAGAAATATCGAAAATTTGCGTAAAATTGTATTATTTTGTGAAAAGAGATCCTTAATGATGCTTCAGAATATCTAAAAGTTACAATGTTTATAGAAAGAGACGTGGAAGATGCGTAAATTTATAAGGAATTTACCGACCCTTTTTCATCTAAAGCCCGTCTATACCTTAAAAAGTGCTACATTAAATTAAGCTCAAGAGAATATTAATATTCTCTTGAATATGCTACGAATTCTATTATCTATCTTTCAGCTTCCAAGAGAAGGATCTAGAGTTCCGCTGACTATCAAAATTTGGGCCGACTGTCAAATCATACACATGCGTTATTTTCATTGGGACTTTAGAATAGCTCACATGGTGCTAGTATCATCTTTATCATTGCTTTTGTACTGCATTTTTCTCCTCTCGTCGGTCAATGAAACAATCTTTGTTTGCACAATTAGTGTTTTAAGAACGGAAGGCTCAAAGCAAAACACTCTTTTTACAAGTTTTTTTTACTGGTCAGTCTAGAACGTTCTACAAGACGTGTTTTCGACCAGAAGTACAAATCAGGGCATGATTTACCTGACCTGGTCTAAAAACAACTACGATAAATGTCTTAACTGTGCGAGATAATCTTGATTCAAATACGTAAAATCCACGGAGTTTATTCTAGAAAAATCAAAATAACATATTCTTTTAGACTGAGATTGGTAATCAAAAAATCGTTTTTCCCGCACGTAGTGCCGTGTTGCTCATAGTAGCGTCTAATTTTATTATCCAAAAACCTCGTTTACAGTTATTTTTATTTTTAGCACGTAACAATCCCCTCCCGACCCTCCTACGTTGCTGTTTGGTCGTAGATAATCCTAGACAGACTATGCTTTGCCCCCCCTGTTCTTAATGTCTGTTATATTATACGAGGAGCTATTTGACGTCGAGTGAGGCTCTTGGCAATCGAAATCTCAAATAATACAAGAATAGCCAAAGGTCATTATTTCTTATTTCTGCATGTGCGCTCGTAACATGAATTCGACGCTCATTGGTTGATAACGCAATACTGATTTATGTTTGTACGCGTTAAGGTTTTCTTACCATTCAAAATTTCAAACCATTCTATGTAAATCGTTTCTAACGAATGCAAAAAAATACAAAATGTTGAATAAAGTAGACGAACAGCTAAATAACCAATTGGGAGGCGATTAAAGGGATTTTGAGTGCTCTAATCTGCCGTTCTAACTAAGCGACTTCCTCGCTGACCTTAGTTACATTCTTCTAACTTACATTTAAGTGCGTATAGACGTCATGATTCACTTATTCAGCGTGATACATACGTCAGAAAGAGCTTTATGACCAAGGTCACGTACCAGTTTCGTCTTTGTTTTAAATTTTCCTTGAAAAGAAACAAAAAATCCTCAAGTATATGCTTTAGCTGTTCATGCGTAAAACTTCTGAACGGCAGATTTGTGGCCTCGGAGAGATGCTTTACTTTGCATTGTGCAAACCCGTTCTTCTTACCTACGTATTAGTATGTTTGACAGTGAGATATCTAGTCACAAAATCAATGTTATTCTTGTCTTTATTTCACTTTGCACGTAACAACGTCAGTAGTGTAGATTTGATGCACCGTTGACGCATGCAAAAGGTACCCGACCCGAACATTGAAAACATCACATGCACATTCATACATAAAGTGCCTTTTTTTTAATTCGTCGGTGCTGAAAAAATATACTTAGAGAATATCCCCCTTCCATCTGTTATTTTCGTTAGATCTATATAATCTGAGGAAAGATGAAATTAGAACGCATACTCTATTTAGCATGTAGTTATAGTGAGTTTTAGCTATATTTGAAGCTTCATCTATGCTCATGCATTATATTTCACGACAGAAAAATCCACTGGATTTAGTCACGGGCGAGGCCACACAAATTTAAGGTATTTTGTTAATAAAGTTTTTTTAAATAGCTTTCTTTCTTTACAACGGAAATCGTAATCTGTATAGGTAATAGCGCAGCGCACTGATTCTAAAAATAGCTTAAAGATTCGGACAAACATTGCATTCTGTTTAACCGCTACGAGGATTATACTAACCAATTTTATTATTTTTACTTAAAGTTACAATAATAACCCATGTAAACTAAGATCAACTGCGATCGGAACTTGTAAGTTTGTTTGTCCGAATTTCGACTTTGTCTTCGTTTTTATGACGTCACGGCTGCGCTGTGCTATTGATTCCAAGTTTCTTTGCGAGCTTATTATTGTTTTCTTTAGTTTCAACCCCTTTATGTGCATATTTTGTAATACTTCTAAGACGTTTGACTAATTTGACAAATAAAAGTAGACAGTTGTAAGATCTGTACTGAATCTGAAAGATGTTTTCTCATCTCCATCTACTACGTGTCATTCCCTAGAGTATCAATTCTTTGTTCAMTGGTTGTACTTAAGAAGACAAACGAATAATGGATAATGTTGAAACAAAGAATCCTATTTTTAGGAGAACAACACGTTGTGGGTCTGAAGTGGGAAACATTGAACCCAAGCAGTAAAAAAGGGTCAATTATTTGTTAACCTGGACCGCACWTGTTTCAATTTTTGTTGCATGGATTAGCTTGTGACTTATGGACTCAGTAACTAGCCAGCGAGTTTTCTTGTTCCCATTGTCCTTATTTCTTACTGCGCACGCTCGACGAAATTAACATTGACCAGCGAGCGAGTTYCAAAAATACGGTTCTGACGCATGCGCAATACCATTATATTTGTTTCGGATTTACACACGAACCATGGAACCCCTTGCAATGCTCTGGACTGAACACTGAAAAATTATAAAATGTAACCGGATGGTCGCCGCATGCATGCGCACAGTATAGTTAAATTTATTCTGGAATCACTAGACCCATGTTTTAGCAAACAGCTGAAAGAGCAAATTCCGTATAACTATAGTAAAATCACTTAATGATGTGTCGTTTCAGGACAATTTTATTGGACGAGCAATAAACTCGCGCGCTGTAATTGGTTCAAATGAAATCATGATGGTTTCTGTACRTTTAAAATCAGTCATGCTCCAGGATTTCCAGAAAGATCAGTTTTCCTGAAAAGTAAAGAGAAAACACCCTTGAGCCATACAGCAACTGATAAGGTACAGGGTAGACTGCGTGTAGTCTTTATTTTTCTTGGATTCTGCCTTTTCTACAATTGGGAAGAATCAAACGTTTCCAGCTTTGCAAATGGGTGCACTCGCGTTTACTAAAGTGAAAACTTACTGACCCGTCCCCGCTTCCCAGGAAAAATGAAAAGTTCCCTAGCCGAGAAACAATTGTTTTCCCAGCTTCGAGTTTCAAGCAAAAGCTTTCAGCCAGCGATTAACTGTCTTTTGTCATCCGGTAAATACTGTACATGTGTGATGACTACAGACTCATTTGTACAAGTTTAGTCTCGTACGAGATATTACTTCAATGCAGCTAGAAATCTACTGAATTGTGGAACATGTGGAACTTGAAAATACAAATGTTTTGAAATCCAAGACGTTTAATAAACCCATGATTCATGAAGCTAAACCTCTATAAATGGGTCTGTGGTCATCGAAACAGCGGTATGCACAAATAAGAAAGAGAACCAGCCAGGATGGTATGCAAATTAACTAATGTTGGGCGGGGTTCAGTAGCGTGAGTAAAATTGAACGGCTGTTTAAAAAAGGCCAAGTCAGTATTTTAAATGTGGTGTTTGAATGAAACTTCACTTCACTGACAAAGCGGAAGTAAATACTTGTCTTAATTAGTTTCTATCCAACAGTCTTCGTGTCTTTTCGAACTGGACTCGCACAGTGTGTGGTTCAAGTATCCTTACAGGAAAATAAATGGCCAAGGTTTTTAAAGTAAATATCCACAAGTTATGACCAAAGAAAGTAATGACCAATAACAACTGAGCACAGTTATGTACCTGAGATGAAAGAAAGGGCTGATTGGGTCAGTATGTATGAACACAAGATATTTGAAATGTTTACAAAAAACAAATATTTGACTAAAAATTATCGAGACATGGTTTTGCACCTCTGGATGTCAAGACGGTCACGTTAACAGTATATACAGCCTGGCACTTTGAAGTTCTAGTCTCCTTCTGGCAGCTGCCATCTGACCCGACTGGGTTTTAGTGAAGCTCACAGAAGACAATGAACCCACAGGTTTTGTAATTCTCAGTAAATGACACATTAATGAACCTTATTGATACATATGAATGAAGAACATATCTTGTCAATGTCGTTTGACAACATTTATACGCATGAAATACTAGATAGTCACGGATACTGAAGATGATTTCATTTACTTTTGACTGAGAGGGGCATCTATAGTTAACATGAGAACTGCAATACCGAAAAAGAAAGTATTTTTGAGCAATACGGTTTCTTAGTTATTTTTTATCCGAAGAACTAATGACATGCAATTCCAGCATTTCCGAATGACGAGAGTAAAAAGCATGATTTTTAGAATGTGATATGTAAATTGATCGACAATATTAACGACAATATTCTTGATTTCCTACCACTACATTTGGGCTTAACGTTACAAGAGAATAGTAAGTATACGCTCTGTCCCTTACGAGGCTTTTTTTGGGAATTTGGTCATCATATCATACTATGTTTCTTTTGGCTTTGATGAATTGCTGGTTAGAATCCTTATTTTTAAACATTTTTGTTTGAACAATACAGTTGTCGTTTGGCGGAGGTTGGCTTGGGGTGGTTGGGAGGGGGGATGGGAGAGGAGGGCATTCGGTCCACCCAATCCCCTAGTCTATCAAGGTTGATGCTTCACAACCAACTGATTCTACGTTTTTCCCCTGATTCCACATGATGAAGATGATAATTGTCATTGGATTTTTCCTTGAGCAATTACTTTTTTCTGAGTTGATAGTCACAATCGATATAAACCGGTTCCATACCTTTGTTATTTGTTTATAGTGCTATGCGCAAAGTCCAAAAAAGCAGCCAACCACACAAGACATATGTTTTGGTAAACAATGTCAAAATCTAATGTACTCAAAACATAAACACAGAGGTCAAATCGAATGAGTATATACCAGTGTACACAAGACAATATGAATATTACTGAATTCAATACCATGAAAAAACTTTTATCACCGCATCAAATCATGTTCGTTTCCGTCGTCCAAACGGCTCCGTCCAAAATTGCCAAGTTTGTTTAAAAAAACCTAATTGAGCGAAGGAATGAGATTGATTCTGAATTGGATCTGAATAATTACATCCAAGCTTAATCAATAAATATCTCGAGAGCTCTATTACCCTTTAAGAAACAACAACAAAAATAAATAAAAAAGATGCAGGGATGTAATTTGATGGCGGAAATGGCAACAGGGGTCAGCACACGTTCTCTTCAAGCGACATTTGGAGTTTTAGCTGGAAAATCCTATTCACCGCATTCGTAAAGACCTTAGTATATGATTGAGTATAGTTTAGGACGCTAGGAATGACTAGAATGGAACGGATTCATAGGCATTCAAGATAAATAACGCACATCTTGAAACCCTTCCAATTATCGCCGCGAAAATGTTTTTAATTTAAGTACAAAATAATTAAAAATCATGTTGATGGTTGACTGTCATAGTTAATTAGTTTCCAGCTGAGTCTGATGCTTGTTTCTTCTGCTTTTAGTTCACGTTTGCTGCGTACGAGAATATTGTGACCGAATTTTCACTAGTATCCTTTACAACTCATTGCACTTATTTGAGGAAAAAATCAAAAAGAAAGGATGGAACCAGAGTATTTGTCCTTGATTCAGAACTAGTCTTTCAGCTACGGAATGACTAAATTAAGCATTATTTACTTTGATTAAGTACGTCACGCATCGGCTCATCTGACATGCGTTGTTATTGACTGTCATTTTGATCGTCAGGGGGGTCGTAGATGAGCAAGTCTTAGCATCGGCGTACCTAACCGGTAGAGTTCGCTTCCGTTTGTTACTAGCAGACTAGCCGAGATTTGTGAAAGCGTCACATTGCTTTCTCTTGGTGGAGTGTGTCTCCTCATAGTCGATCTTTTAGCCCTAAACTTCCAGTATAAAGTGAGACATATTGTCAATCAGTCAATCCGTAGAAATGCGCTTGAATTCCTCTTTCTTTCATCAGCGGATGTAGTTGAAAATTTGAAGGAACTGAGCAAGCAAGAGAAGGGGCAAGTACAAGGTCTCTCTACTCGATGTGGGAAGGCTTCCTTAAGCATTACGGTGGCTTACACTGCATATGTTATTCGTGATCTTCGTTAAAGCTTACTTGGCCGAAAGTTTGCCCTCAATGAAGTGGATTTCTTATGCCGCTTACACTCAGAGCGAGAACTTTACTCAAATGGAATAGCCACTTGGGGTCGACGTATAGAGCTTCTTCGAGACRTAGAAAAGCTCTGGGTTGGCATTTGTGGGGTTACGCTTACTTCTTAGCTTGTTTAATATTCTTCGATAGAATGGTACTGAGTTCTTGTTCTTTAAATTGTCCCGACCTTCTGATTTTTAGTCCTAAGAAGGAAGGAGCCAAAGACAAATGTAATCTAAATGGGTGGAAATCTACGATACCTGATTTGTGTGGCTGCTTGAATCAGCAGAGAAGCCACGAAAAGCAAAAACAGTTGTTGGAGAGGCTACACTTAGACTTTTGTGATACTCTACCTTTTCACGAGCATTTGGCATTTCTGGCGAATGCAACTGAAGATAAATGTACAGAAAAATTGTTAGGGATTGTGAACGCCGACTGTGTGGCTTCGCAGTGGAACAGCAAATTTGAAGGGATTATTGAGCGTATTGATTGCAACGTGGAATACTCAGTTCGTTGGAAGTGTAAGGACTGTAAGGTAGGTTTAAACAACAAGATTTCTGTGTTTTATTGGGCAGGATTGCGAGATCTATGTCTAACGATTAAATGAAATCGTCATGTAGTACAGTTTCGTAAGCGACTCGTCACCGAAGAGGATCAATTTGAGCCGAGGCATCCTCGTTGCTCGACACAAATTTCCTAACCTTGTAATGCTATCAMGAGATTTTCCAAAAACAATAATGCTCTATAATGTCTGCCCTTCGATAGATCTAATAAGACCTTAACCGGTGACATTATATTTCAGTAGTAAGAACAAGAGCCCTCTATTGACGGCTTCATTCACGTTGTGGTTTAGGTTGTTACTGAATGGCGAGTTTGCGAGACAGTTATTTCATACGAGGGAATCGCTCTTCGTCTCGACTCGAAGTTCATCAATTCTACTGACTGTACTCTGGTATTTTTGTTCTCACTAGAGCTTGTTTACTTATACTGAAGCCAATAATTCGCAAAATATGACGGGGATAGATTAAGGTGCTGTTTATTCGAAACAAACCTCCAAGAGATGACATTCAAAGAGGTTAAAATCATCTCGTAGAGTTTGTCATTTGTACAGATGAAATCAGCATTCCAGATTACCGGTTCTCAAAGTATTAAATCCAGTGGACAAGTTCGATCAGTCCAATGTACAATTAGGGACAATTTGGTCTTGGCAGGTGGGATAATCATCCTTTTGCATCTGTGGCAAAATTATGATTCCCGTGGAATTGTGCCATTCGATTCAAACCGCGGTCCTTTCGAGGGTTCATTTAGCTCTCGGCTTATGCTCCATGACAGTGACTTACATTTAGAGTGACTCTGGTCCATTTTGAACAGCTAGAACTAAGTCACTTTAACCGGAGAAGATTTAAATCGAAAGCGGCTCAGCGAGTTTACTTTTCTTTCGCAAACTGTTTGATTTTCGACCCGTGTACATAAAGCAAGAATGGGTCTTGGACTTAATAGTTATTTATCCTTTGTAAACACTACCAACAAGTATTGATTATTGAATAATTTCCAAGTCATTATTTTAGAATTTTACTAAAACTCCATTCATTCGATTAGTGTATTACAATAGTTTCCAGCAGGACGATAATTCACTAGAAACGTGCTTGGCATTTATAGCATTCCATATTTTCAAAGGATTGGCATTTTCTTCCWTCATGTTTGGGTGGTGTATGATTTCATACACGGAATTTCAAGTTAGGATACCGTTTTTTTGTTCACTCGAGTAAAATTAGGATATTGGCAAATGACAACCTTTGKTTTTTTTGCCTCTAATTTTATTTTTATATTTCAAACGATATGAAGTCATTTTAAAAAGCGATGGTCTCTTTTAGAGCGGCGTTTTTGTGCGGCTTTCTCACATCTTCGACGTATAATAGTACGAGTTTGCGCCGCTTAGGAGGATTCACTGTCTATGAACATGATGGGTAATTCCACCAATGCCTTTATGGAAGTAGTTTTTCGTTTGTGGAATAAAGAATGTCATCCTTTATTGAATTACGTTTGATAATCTACCGTTATCTTGTCGATACGGTAAAGGCGAAAGCCATTTGATGTACATGTTAATATTGACCAGAAGAAATAGGGCACTTTAGTATTTTCCAAATGCTGACATTAACATCATTTAGGTCACTAATTGAAATCAAAATAGCCCATCGCCGGACTTAAGTGAATTGTTGTTATGTGGACACTTTTGTGGCCATCGGTCTAAAGATCTCTAAAGAAAATCATTTTCGTTGGTATTTGGACGAACCTCTGCCCCTTTTGTCAAGCGCCTAGTCTCGATAAGAGTCCATTAATCGACGTTCACCTTTTTTGACTAGGTATTGCTTTTGTCTTTTGTTTTCATTATTGATGATTTAGTCAAAGGGGTTAAGAAAGGAGTACAAGGGCCGTTAAAATGTCTGTTATTTAGTCTACTAATACACCGTTCAAAAATGATAGAAAGTCCTTGGATTCCAAATTGCAATTGTTTCATGTTTGACATATCGCGAGAGAAGAGTTTAATTTAGTCTTCTGTATGTTGCTTCAACATATTACTTAGAATAATGACAGCAACAGCTGTTACGACCAAAAAGAATGATCTAACATGTTAGGACTGTCAAGATAAAGAAACATAATAAAAACATGTGTTGGAAAAGTAGATAGTGCAAACACGTAATAAAAACATGTTCTGATAAAATAAGAGACTGAAATGCTTAGTCCAACATTAGGAGTGTTATCTGAGGAAACAGTGACTGTCTTCCACAATAGACTACCTTCGAGGAAAATCTTTTAGAGTGCATATAATTACTGGACTCCACAACTGCCTCATTAAGTGCTTTTCTCATAATATAAAGATGCAAGTTGAAATGTTGCTCAGTTTATTTGTTTTGGTAAATCGACAGRCTTCATTAAGAGATGGCTGAAGTTGAGCACACTGTAGGAGCGTTTAGCGAGACATTTCTGCTTGATAAAGGCATAGCTAATGTTCTAATGGTGTATAAGAATATTAATGGTTCTGTGAAATATATTTGTATCTTGGGTCTTGCCTATTTACTTTTCATGCGGATCTTGCCTGATCAGCCTATTGGTAAACATGCCAAGAATATTTCTTTGTCGATCTCGGAYCTCTTCTTTTATGCATTGTATAAATAGATACGAAGTAAACATTTCAAAAACCAGACCCTAGCTAGGTCCATCAATTTACATACGATTCCGATGGCCATTTGCATTAAGAGTTGTCAAAAAGCGCTATGGCTTAAACCTAATTACATCTGTTCCTTGTGAATTCTCATTGACGACTGCCTACTTTTATTTAGTAAAATCTGTGCTACCGAGTAAAATTAAAACATTCACCATGGGAAAATATTTTGTGATAATTGAATATTTTTTCGATTCTCATTGGTTTAGAAATAATTTCTTTTTTGCAAATTGAACAGAAGGGTTCATTAAAACAGTATTATGTCAATATATCTAAAAACAGATGCTCAGGACTAATTTTCTAGTTTCAAAATAAAATAATGAAAGAAAACCACATTTTAATAGGCCAAAACTTAATTTTTGCTTTGAAATATGAGTCAAAAAATCTCATTGATAAGCAAGAAAAATTTGCAATATGCCTATACCTGTTTTGGACAAGTTTTGCTATCCCATTCTGCTTTACACAAGGTTAATTATTAATATTATTTAATTTTATTAATTAATTTAGGATTTCAAGACTTCAATAGTTTTGACAAAATACTCAAATCTAACTTCGTTTTATATGAAAGTATTTATTGATATTATGAAWTGTGAATACATGACATTTGGGCTAGCAAATAGTCTAATTAGAGAAAAATAACAGCAACTACATGAGTTGATCATTGCTGGACAATTGAAAATGTTTTACCTTTGATGCTTTGATGCTCATTTTTCAAATGATTTTAACAATATAGTGACCGAATTGAATAAATATCGTTCTGGACTGACTAGCCTCTCATACATATATGCAAAGAYGCTAAATTCTGTTTCCACGTGAACACAAGGCTYGTCAGTCCAGAACAATAGTTATTCAAATGGGTTGCAATATTTTGATTTGGTGTATGAATGGTGATTTTAAATTTAATCTTTGGCAGTATAGTTAATATTTTTATGCAAGGTTGCTAAATCATTAGTCCTTTTTCAACATAACCAATATGCATCTGAATCAATCAGTCATACTTTATCATTCATTAAAATGTTTCATCATTTTTCCATCTCAAGTTTTTTTTTTTAAAAGATTCAGTTAATTTCAAGCTAACCTAAATCAATTATTGGTGAACTTCATGATTATGAAGAGTAAGTTTTACATTACTTGAATAATAATTGTCTTCTAACCAAGAGAGTAAGAGATTTTTTCAATTACTTTGAAAAGGAATGGAAATATTTATTTATGTCTATATGGTTTTAAGAATCTTAATGAATAAAACGGTTCACATAACAACACCTGTTACTCTAGTGGTAATGGGTAATAAATTTTATTAAATACATCTTTGGCATTAAGTTATGCAGTTATAAAGATATCAGTCTTTTGCTGTAACTACTTAACGATTAAACTCTAAGATTTAAAGAACCACGTTTTTTTTTACCACACATGCTGTAAAGTATTTTTCAAATGCTATACTTATGGTAAATGTAATACAATTTTCGATTATTCATCTTGTTTATAAGCATACTAGACATCTTAGAATGGTTATACAGGGTCAAAACTAAACATCAATTTGAATATGGCAATGTCAGATACATTTGAATATTTTTCAAATGCAGAATTAAATAAAAAGAAAAACATCATTGTATTTTTTTAATGTTTGCTGTTTTTTATGAGCACTGAAAAACGAATTACATGCTGTTCTAAAAACAACTTAAATATGTTTATTGTAAATTGAAAGAAAAGAAATGCATTTTTTTCATTTGTGAAATTAATAATGTACTGTCAAAATGCTTTTATCAGATTCTTTGAAATGCCATGACAAAATGTCCCTAAAGGGATGACACCATTTAAAGATTAAACAATACATTTTAAATTAGTTTCTGAATTTGAAGTAAAATCACCCATAAAAGGCATAGTAAATACAATTAAAAAGAAAATTAAAATTCAAAAAATATATTAATTTTATCATTGGAAAATATTAATTGTTTTCTTTAACAATGAGTTATGTATAGCCACCAAATCCTTTAATTTTAAGATTTTGGTAGTACAAATACTAAAGTATTGTTATCCTATTTCAATTGTTATTAGAATATCCCCAAAGCTTACTTAAAGCAGCCTTGGATCAACATTTCATTTTACTAGATTTTAATCTTTCCCAAAGGCATTATACAAGCATTGATTTATATTTTGTCAAATACAGTTAAGTAGTTCTCTGGATAATAGGTTGCTAGGTGACCATACTGTCTGAGATCACTTGGACTTTACTCTCTCAAGATCCTCACTTAAGACCTTTCTAGAAAAACTTTACATGTACATGTACTCTTTKTAAGAAAGCAGGTGCTGAGATTTTCAATAATTCTGTTATTGAATGATTGTATCTGTGGAAGCTATTATGGCCATTTTATATTAACAATAGATAAAGACATCATTGAAACATTAAAAGCGAGTGGCTTTTTTATTTCTTTTGAAACATTTATAGTTCTTAACTTTGTTTTTCAATTAATTAATCATAGGTTGTTTAAAATATAGGTAATACCTAATTAATATATGTAATACCAGAATGTTTTGTTTATTTATTATTCTATAGACAATCGTTATTGGCTTCAGGTTTAAGTAATACTAAAAAAATACTTTCAAAACAAATCTGGGTAATAATCTGTGATTTTATGATTAATTTATTTTTTGAAATAAATTTAAATTAGTTGCAAAGCTAGTTTCTTGTGAATGTTAGAGTTCATGAATTAATAAAACAAGAGTATATCAGTATCTTCATTTCCCAGTACAACCACCCAGATAATGATGATCTAATATTAATGTCTCTTGATTTTTAAGAACTAGTTGAATAGTGTATTTTTCTCTGGTATCTTTTTAAGATTTCTATGAAAGTCATAAATTCTTGATGCACAAAACATCAACACAACCGAGCAAAAATCTTTGGAGAAATTCTTAGCTCTAGCTAATACATAATTGCTTTTATTTACAAAAACTCATTTTTTTAAAGAACTTGATAGTACATACCCAGATGTTTGATTATAAATAGTTTATGACATTATTTTGTAGCTTATTGTATCTGATCTAAAAATTTTGCCTTTGGCTCAATGTTGTAGATCAGATATAAACTACCTTTCATGACTTTAAAGGTATTTTTTGTTTTTATTAATGATCATTAACCATTTCCATTTCTTTTTGCATTGTAGGAGGCCTATAAGGAATGGATATGTACAAATCTAGTTTTACCTAAAATGATAGGCGACAAAGAACCTTGCAAGCAAGCTGCATGTAAAAGAGTATTACAAAGGTGTCCATATTTCCTTCCATTTTCAGATAATCAATGGAGTGGACAATCGGCATTTGAGTGTGATACTGAAAAGAAAGGTACTTAGCCTTGAACTTACTATGCTTAAATAATTCTAAACAAGTATATTATTTTTATGAAACACTACTTGAAATCATTTGCATATACTTGTGACAAATGAGGCAATAATACAAAATATAACAAAGCACATTTCCCTTTTATGTATCTAAATGTAATACAGCAATATAATGATGTACATTGATCAACTTTGTCTATTCTGAAATATAGTTTACCTGGCATAACCAGCTATACTAAAAATATGCATTTTCTTTTATTTTCAGATAGTTCACAATGCGTGGATGTTCCAGAAATGAAAAACAATGTGAAGTCCAATTCTGGCAGCTAGCACTTGGAACTTGCAAACTTTAAAGAAAAAAATTCTAAGGATTCTACATTATCTCACAAGTCAATACTCTCATTGTTATGTACATAAAATATGAAAAAGTGTAGCCATACAAAGATCATTCAAAGGTACATGTATAATATCAACAACAGTACTGACTTTATGCAGATTTTAACTCAAATATATAATTTTATGTATGGGGTAGATTACGAAAAAATTTCTGATATGTGCAAACTATATATAATATACAACAGTCTGATTACCATATCCTTCGCTTCTTTGAGGGGATTACATATCTTTTAATAAAGACCAAGTTAATGTTCACTGTTATATAAAAGGCATTGATTGAAAAAGAGATATTCACACTTCCTTGCATAAAAAAGCCTGTTCATGTAAATGTACTGGGGCAAGTCAAAACAGGGAAGTCAGCTTGAGCAAAAGTCTATCACAACAAGATCTTTTGTTACACTGGGCCTATTAGGAGGCCTAATAACGATTTCTTATCAATGTGAAACAGTCAGTGTTGTCCTCTTTTTAAGAACAAGTTGCAATGTTGGTTAATTGTTTGGATAATAATAAAAGTACTGGTTGGGTATTAGTCTGTTGTTGGCCAACTCCCTATTGATGCTTAATTTGGTAACACATTTGTTATTTTTATAGTTTTATTGTTTTGCAAGTGTATTTAATGCCTTTTATGCTGTGTGAAAACTATATCTATATGTTTGTAAGTGTTATGTAATATTGTATTTATATTTGTATTTTGTATTCATGCATTTTTGGCCGTTCCTTGCCTAATTTTATTTTGGCAAGWGATTTTTAGATATGTTGCCTGATTTTGAGTCAATATTACAAGGAAACCTTTTTAGCTAGGCCACTTTGAGTGATTGAGGAAATAAAGACTTTCTAGATTTTTTGAATGATTGAATACACCTGTTTCAGAAAAATGTTGTCGGTTGGAGATCATAAATCTGACATCTACAGCCTTGTAACACACTTCTAAATGTAATATATTCACAGCCAAACAATGCAGTTTTCTTTAAGATTGGAATATGAAGCCTGACCTCTGAGTTAGGAGTTCGTATTAGCCAGAAAACACAAAAAAACAAATAATCCATTTTGTCTCAGATTGCCCATTTCCGATCTCCAGCTGTAAAAGTTTTTGAAATAGTTGTATACTGAATTTCACTTTGCTCCTAATCATGAACAGGTTTTTTTWAAATCAAAGGTTTTTTAAAATCAAAGGTTCAAGCTTGGAAATTATTTTTGAAGAGATCAAGAGGCCTATGATTGCAGTCATTCTATGATATGTCAGGATGTGACTGTTTGATGTGGTTATATTTTATAGCAGTCTAAAACAGCTAGCTGTGAGCTATACCTATAGTATATGCAACATTGTAAAATTACAAAAGAAGTCATAATTGAAATGAAGTACCAATTTTTTCTTGAATTATTAACAATATTCGGAAACAAGTGGCTATTGTTTCACTGCTTTGATAAAAACGTTTTTTTAGAATTGAAAGTAGTAAAATATTCTAATTTACACAGATCTTTAAACTTAAAGTCATGTTATCAGAAGTAGATTTTAATAAACTGTGAAATGCTTATGGTACAGATTCATTATGTCGTAATGTGATGGTGCTGTGTAATGTCCATGCATTCTGATTGGAGCAACACTAATTTCAAGCACAGTTATTGGTTAATATTGTATACCATTATATTCTGTGTGCCATAAGTTTTTACAATATTTTAATACTTTAAAGAGTCATAACATCAGCTTTCATCTGGGTTAAAATAATGGTTGATCAGTCTCCTGTCATGATGATTGGCCAAATTCGTTTTGCTCAGTCATACCTTGTTTTTGCTCAATGTTACTAGTCAAAATGACCAGCAAGGCAAAGATTTGACTGGACAAGTTCCAATTATTTTGGCCAGACATTGTCTGATGACCAGCTGTCATTATTCCAGATTATCCATTAACAATCAACCACAGTCTTTCTAAATACTATACTCTCAATATTGTATAATCGCAATCAACACAGACTACCTGAATGGTGCATATGCAGAAGCTAGAAAGCATTACTCTAAGTTTACCCAAATATACATTTATGAAAAAAATATGACCACACAATAGTCAGATGGCATTCCACACTTCAGTTTGCTATTTCTGATCCATGTCATCTAATTGCTTGACATTTGATAATAAGTTTAATAATGAGGAGGGTTTGAAACATTAATAAGGTTGCTTGTGAGGAAAAAAATGAGATTAATAAAAAATTGAGTGAAAATCAATTTGGAAGTATATTTAGATAGCTGATGAAAATGGGAATTTTAAATCCCACATTCAAGGTTGGACAAAACTGTTGGAAACAAGTTAGGATACAAAAAGAAACTAAAATCAATAGACATAACATAACCACAGAGGAAAAAAGGAAATCTCAAGAAGTTTTTGACCAACATTATTCAAGCTAACTTTATTAGAGATATTTCCCTTCTGTATATTTTTATTATGATTATGATAGTATGATTTTGTTTGGTATAACATGCCTTGAAAGGTACTTAAGCCTAGGTCAGCTGAATCTAAAAGGTGGGTTTGATGTCTTTAAATATTGGCTTAGTACTAGTGATGTAAATGTGTTAACCATAACAATACCTTTTGTCGTTTTGGTTAGCTTAATGTAAACGACAGTATTGTAAGCCTACCTATTAGAACAAAGAAGGCTGCCTAGAATTATCTTTTGTGTCCAACACAATCAGTACTGTCTTAAAAGCTTTAAATTAGATTGAACGTTTGACATGACATAAGGGAAATAGATCAAAACCTGTCAAATAGTGTATTATAGCTATTACAGTCACAATGCTGGCCTTTTTAAGTAAAAAGCCTAGTATAAGATGGCTTAAAATTTCAAAGATTTAAAAAAAGTATTTTTAAGAAAGATAAAATTATTGGTTTATTATTATTATTATTGGTTAGTTTTAGTTTYGTAATAGTGTCTTTGGAATATTTAAGTGATATGCCACCTGATTTATAAAATAATATTAGTAAACTATCAAATCATATGCTTTAATTATTGCAGTTGTGTAACACAACTGGATACAAATTCAACCTTTACGTGAATGTGTAGTTCCAGAAATTATCCATATGCACCCCATAGAGGAATTTGGAATTTCCGAAGGGTAGGGGGGTCAGAAAAAGAACAAAAAATTATGGAGTTTGTATAAGAGAATATTGGAATTTCCAGAGGTAGGTAGGGGGTCTTTAAAAAAATTCCTCCTTGAGGGGGGCATGGATTATTTCTGGAACTATACAATCATGATTACCAAAACAATGTAGGTAGTGAAAATGTAAAGCTAATTTAACCAAATGGTTTATTAATTGCGAAAGGGAGATTTTATAGTTTATTTAGTGGGAGAAACAGTGATGTGCATTAGTGGTTGTAATTTGTTTTAGTGCAATGTTTTCCCAGATAACAGATCGACCAAGTATAACTTTCAAGAGTAACCTTTTTTTGTTCCACAGTTCCGCATAAGAAGACATGAATAGAATATAGAACTCAAAAAAGAATCTTATTATCATTTTCACAGAGATTCACCCCTACACGTTCGTATTTTGAAYGAGCTTTATCAGCTCTTGGACAATACATGTTTAAATAGATTATTGATTGATTGATTGAATCTGAAATGGGAAAACATTGCATCAAGACAAACAAGATCTATTGCCCTGGTTTTAATAATACAATTATAATATTATGTTTTACTACTCTGATTCAATGTTTTTCTTGTGGTATTAAATATAATATCAAATGAAAMAAGCAATCAAACAAGCAAAAATAAACGACAATTTGCACATTAAGCATTTAAAACATCAACAAAATGTCAGTAAAAAAGGGGAGAAATGATCAAAAAGCATCTACCTGCATACGTGGGTGTACAACAACATAATGTTTTCTTTGATTGCTATTTAAATTGCGAAACAGAAATTTATTGGGCAAATGTGTTCACCAAAGCAAAAGACAAAACCTATACTTTAAACTCATCGTTAATGATGACAACGCTACTGCGAGATGTCATTGACCTCGAGTCTAACTTAGCCTAAATTACATTTAACCACATTAAAATGATTATCACATTATTATCACAATTGTCAATCTCTTTAAACATTCTGTTTACCTATAGAGGTATATATATTTATGATGTGGGGCAGGGGTAATACCATTTTTGAAAGATAAGATATTTTATTTCCAAGGGTGAAAATGTTTGTTTTGCCTTACAATATGGATGCCGAAACACACTGTCATATTTTTCTCTCCTTCAACCTGTTGAATGAATAGCCACACCCAACAATCAGCTTGGCTTAGCTAATCAAAACTCTACACCACATTCCTTATTTTTTTTAGAAAAATAGATGCCATATAAGCTTATTGCAGTATGAACTACAAGCACAAATATTATTTATGGATTTTCTAATTATTAGTGATTTGATTTAAAACTATAATAATAATAATAATAATAATAATAATAATAATAATAATAATAATAATGACAATAAAAACTAAATGTCTAATTCATTGACTTGGACTTAAGATTTTAAAATATTTAAATTGTTTTCAGAAACATTTTCTTAAATACCTGAACTGTATTAGAATATAATTGAAGGTTATTTTTCATGATTTAAAAAAAAATTCTGATGACTGTAAAACCATTGAATTTAAGCTTTTTTTAAATTTGAGGGTTTAAATGAAAAAATATCTTAGTTAAAATATGTTATAATTTATTATCTTATTACTATTACTATGAAAACTTCATGTTAAGAATTGAAATTAGTTTTACGTACAGTTAATTTTTCGCAACTATAAAGTCATGCACTTAGCTTATTTTTAGAAATATCTGTAATGTTATTCATTCAAACACAATACATAGATATGTTAATGYTAGTCAAACAGCTGTCATTGAAAAAAAAGCTTAACAAATATAACGTAAGATATCTAACTAGTTGTTACCTTTTCTCTGGAACTCATTCATCTTGAGCCTAACTTCTCTTCTTCTTCTTAACCTGAACGAACCGCCATCTTTAATTTCTTTCTTGCTGTTTTTCTTTTGGCGCGGAAATAGAAAGGCGCGCGCGGTGCATGCCATATCACGTGACCGTTTTCTCAAGGTTGCTTGCGCCTCCAACTTGACGGGCCACAAAAATGAAAAACGCAAATTCAGTAAAAGTTAGAAGCCCGTTTTATATTTAAAGAGGAGAAAAATCGATTTTATGAATTCTTATCGAAAAAATTTTCATAGAAATTTATGATAATTCTCATTATAAGCTCCTGTTCTGGTATCGTGGCCCGTCAAGTTCCTTAAATTTAGATGCGCACGCAATCTTGTGTGTTTCTGAATTGAAATTGAATTGAAAATTCTAGTTGTAAAATCCGTTGAAAATTAAAGACAACTTTAAAACTAAGCTACTCTACAACAGTCTCAATCTGCAAACTGCGCGCGCTGTGATTATCTATAACCATGCAGCAACTTCTCTAAYAAGGAGGCGAATTGTTTCTTATTTGCAGCAATTTATACTCGACTAATATGCAGCTAGCAACCCGTCTAACAAAAATTAGCAATTTACTTTATTAATTACTGAAAACATGTTTTGAAAATTAATACATTCAAGTTACGATAATAAATTTCCATTACAATTTTAATAAAGTTAACAAATTATATGYGACTATAAATTTAATGAATAATTTGCAAATATTTAAACTGAAACTACAACCCAAAATTTACTAAAGTTTCCTTGTACAAAATCAATTATAATCTCCAAAAATTTAACAGCACCCATTACTATTATATGTAAAACCAATATAAATGCAATAAAAAATCTACCTAAAAATTCTTTTTTTTTTTGCTTTTGAATATTTATTTTTTGGTACAAATTTCAGGTAAAATACGCATAAAAGATATATTTTTCTAAGGACAAATAGCGTGCCTTTTATTTAAATGGATAAGTCTTCAAGTTGCTAGCCTTATTCATGCACGTAGAGCGCAAGGGATGATGGAATCGCATTGAMAAAGGCCAATTTCCACTAGAAAACTTCAGTTTTTTTCGCTTATTACTTAGTTAAAATACAAAATACCATTCTATATTAGTGTTTAGTACTACTCAGCTTACTAGAATAACTAGCAGCCTAGTAAACCTAAAAAATTACACAATTTCAATAAAAAATTCCCAGACTAAAAGTGATTTTTTGTGATTTTTTACCACATAATGATAAAATTATTTGTTCCTTTACAAAATGAAATTATTTTTTAATTTATTTTTTTTAGAGACGAGTGCCCATTTCCTATGTTTTTTCCTTGTTTTTTCCCCCACTCTCATTTATTTATTTGGAAAACAAGTTAGGGTCTAATTTTTGGTGAGCCAACATCTCTTTCACCCCCACCCTTTAAGGTCTAAAAGAAGATAAGTGATCAGTTAAGGCGTACTTGATGGTACTGTGGGGAAAAAGGTACATAAGAACTRCCGTCAGCCCCACAGTTCTATGTATACGTACTCATTACCAGTCTTCTTTTGTTCTTTTGGAAAAACAAAGGGTCGGTTAAACTAAATAGAAAAAATATTTGTGGTACCTTTTTTCGGTTATATAAAGTYGAAAGAAAAAAGGGCAATACAAAATCAAAAACATAATATTGGGACAACTTTGGTCTATAGACGGAGAGAGACCGGTACGAGGTTTATGGAAGAAGTCATTTCTTATGCTCGATTTAGTTTACTCCCTTCGACTTATCGAGTAGGAGTAATCGCATAAGATTTTTGTAGCGTACGATTTTTTCGAAGGAAGTTCAAAATACGTGTTCTTAGTGTTGCCATTTCACATTTTGTCTTCTGGATGATATTCTACAAATTTTATTGAAACCTAAACCRGGCATAAGAAACCTTTTCACAGATATCTACTCTATTTGTGAACTATTAAGACTGTCCATGGTTTAAACCTTGTCGACCTGAATTAGCTTGATACTGGTGTTGACGTAAAGCAGAGTCTTGATTCAGTTGACCAGCCACAGGTGGGTGTGGATAGGGTGGAGAGAGCTGTCGTTTTCTCTTTCTTGACAAACGGACGCAGACAGTGCAGCGACTTATTCGATCTAGAAGGGTATCAGCTTTGAGTGTGGTAGGATTCTGTGTTGAGGAGAATTGTCGGTCCACTGTAGCGAGCCAGAAACTATATTTGTTTGCGAAGTAATGGCAGGTTCCTCGACCGTGGCATTCAATGAAGGGATTTCTGCGGTAGTACCGTAAGCAGGAACCTGCAGAACCAAGGGATTGGCCGCTACCACTTCCGCCTGCACCAGTATGCTAAGAAAAGGAAAGGGAAAAAACATGAGAATAGTCTYCTCCACAGTTCCCAGCGCCATCTTGAAAGGTAGCCGTGCCTTTGCATTGAAGCGAGACGAACGGTGAGCTTGCAATGATAGAGGGATGTGAATAATTGTCCAAGGTGTTATAAAAAGGTCTCTATTATTGCAAGCTCATCTTTCGTCTAGCTTCGATACRAAGGAACGGCTACCTTTCAAGATAGCGCAGAGAACAGTGAATGGGACTATTTAGACAAATAGAGCTCACATGAATATTTATACAACGTACAAGGCACTTTTCAAGCAGCATTTGAAGCATGACTTCTCTTTTTTTAGTAGTAGATTTTATGTCTTGAATTTGTTACTAACTTCTGAATCAGAAAAATTCATTTATCGCTGGATCTCTCAACTTTGTATCAAGGATCATCGGAAATTGTTAAGAGTTTGCACATCTCCAATATTAGTAAAAGATCGATGGCATTTATTCACGTACCATAAGAAAGCTGTAGCCTGACCACAAAGATGACCAGCCAGCGGGACAGTCTGGTATCCGGTTAGTTTGACTATGCACAGCCATGGATGGTCCCCTGGTTTCACAGACAGCACACCTACTAATGAATGGCTCCACGGCACTTGCATCAACTGGCATCATAGGTACAGACCTATCGGTAGACAGCCAATAGCTGTAGTCATTCCTTGATGCGTAATTGCATTTATTGAAGATGTTACAATACAGATATGGCATAGTTGTGAAGCGTTTCAAACACGACCCAGCCAATCCAAGATCTTGCCCATGGGATGTGTCATGTCCTTGAACGTAGAGTAAACTGTAGCCATTCCAAATTTCTCGTGTGTTAGGTGGGCAGGCTGCCGGGCTGGTAGACTGACTGTGACTCACTATGTGGTGACCTAAAAAGGCTGGACCATCTCCTGCCGGGCCCGGATCACCGGGTGGACCTGGGAGACCAGCGTCACCTGCATCACCGGGAAAACCGGGGCGACCATCCGCACCAGGTACTCCGGGCTGACCTTGAATAATGGAGGGTAATCCAGGTATACCCCTTGGTCCTGGAGGTCCTTTCATAATTCCAGGAGGACCTGGAAAAAGAAAGAGTTGGGAACCACGAAATCAATAAAAAATAACACTTTGGTAGGGAGAAAAGCAGCGGCATTCAGCAACCAAAACCCAAAACCTAACTTTACCTGCGATACCACGGTCTCCAGGAGGGCCAGGTCTACCAGGGAAGCCATTTTCCCCCATATCTCCTTTTCCACCTTTGGCTCCTGGATTAATCGAGTCCTCACCGCGAGGACCGGTTTCTCCTATTGGCCCTGGATCTCCTACCGAACCAAGGTTTCCGGTCAAGCCATTACCACCTTGTAAAGAAAGAAAGATTTGAAATTACCYGAGTTCGATATTATGAAATGAATGTTATCGCAAAATACCCAATGCTACAGACAGCACACGGCCATTAAAACCGACGTTGATACCCAGCGTTCAACGGGGAAGTGGCATCATCTCGACGTTTATCAATTCTCCCGCACAGAACATCGACTGAGACGAAAACAGGTCGGTGGTTGTTCGGCATTTTCCGAGCACGCGCATTACGGTCAATAATTCGTTTAAATTCAAATACCTTTTTCTCCTGGTGGTCCAGGAATACCATCAAAACCTCGCCGACCATTTTCTCCAGGATCCCCACGCGGTCCACTGACTCCGTTATCACCATCTATTCCGCGGCGTCCTTGTCGGCCTGGTGTTCCACGATCTCCTGGTGGTCCAGCCACACCAGGAAGACCACTAGCACCAAAAGGTCCCTTGGGGCCTTGATTACCACGCTTGCCATCTTGTCCAGGTAGACCTGCAGTAAACATTTGGTAAATTGGTTAGACAGGCGAGTATATATTAGGGGACGAATTACACGCTAACAATACAATATTTTGTGCTTGTGTGGGTACCTAAATTACGGTTGCAAATCAGAACACATTTAGTACCCAGCTGAGCGGTGAACGCGGCGAGCAAATCATGAGTAAACAAAATGACCGGTCCTAAGCATTTTTTGAGCTTGAAAGAATCAAGCAAACATGGCGGTGAAGTGAAATTGTTTTTATTCTCCCTTATCATATTTCTGATTTACGTAAACCCCAAAGATGAGCGCTTTCGTTCTTGGGATTAATGTATTCGGGGGAAAATGTGTTTAAATAAATAAAAATATTTTTTTCCCTTGTAGGCACTTATATAGTTGTCGTTTTTCCCTACCTGGTTGGCCGGGTTCTCCAATCCTTCCACCAATACCCGGTCGACCCGGTCTTCCAGGGGATCCCGGAGTTCCGGGTATTCCTTTTACACCATCTGTACCATGGTTGCCTTCAGCGCCTTGTTCTCCTTGGTTGCCTGGTACCCCATTTACACCTCTTAGACCTTCGTATCCAGGTAACCCCTTAATTCCCTTAAATCCTTTTGGTCCTATTACACCAGGATCACCAAATTCACCCGTGTCACCTGTAAAAGATTCACAATAATATACAGTGATTTATTTTTACAACACGAAAAACCCTCCCCCTTTTATCGAACTCTGAAGCAACCTCAAGGTTGAGTTAAATTAGCGCACGGCTAACTCAAAGATCGAATCAAAATTTAACGTGAAGCATTTTGTGGAAGGAGAAAAACTGGAGAAAACTCTTGAATCAAAGGATTAACGAGAGATTAACGCCTTTATTCCCAAAGCAAAACTGAAGAGTTTGAAAAGACTCACCTGGGAAACCTCTTATTCCATTTGAACCAGCTTCTCCAATACCACCAGGGTTGCCTACCTCACCCTTSAGACCGGGCATGCCGCTTTTGCCATCAGCACCTGGTTCTCCGGGCAAGCCAGTAGGTAGTGGTATATCAAAGTTATACTTTCCAGGATTGCCTTTCTCTCCCTTCTCTCCAAAAGAACCTGAAATTATAAAAAAGTGCAGTGAACTTAGGCGGGGAAAAGGACGCTTTCAATACCTATGGGCTACAGTTCGCCGGTCGCTTAAAGTTACCTCTGGATCCAGTAGGTCCTTGTGGAGATATACCAGGACGTCCTGGGTCTCCGGGTTCACCAATCGCACCATTTGGTCCGCTATCTCCGGGGGGTCCTCGCGAGCCGTTTATTCCAGGTTCTCCAGGTGGTCCTTGGGCATCGGCACCAAGATCACCGGTGGTACCTTAAGAAAAGAAAATCATTATTAAAATCTCAGAAAAAATAGGAAATTCGCGATGTATGAATAACAAATAGAAATGTTTAGCTATATTGAATTACGAATGAATCTGGTTTTCAGTGCAGTGGCAAATCGAGAATCATCGAAGGCATTAGTGTCAGGTAAACTGACTTGAAATGAACTTGTCTTTACTCTGTTGCCACCGCCTACGGAGGTTATGATGATGACGATTRTGATAATGATGATGATGGTGGTAATAATGCTAATGACTGTGATGGTGATAGTGACGACGATGATGATGGTGGTGGTGACGACGACGACGACGATGGATGATGATAATAATAATGATGATGATGATAGTGGTGGTAACTACGTGACGATGTCGATTATAATGTTGTTGCTGTTGTTGTTAATGATGATGATGGTGATAGGTTGGTGACCACGAAGTTGACTGTAACTGTGATGTTGATGATGATGATGATGGTGATGGTAGTGGTGTTGCGGTTTTTTTATTTATTTATTTAGTAGCTTTGCACAGGCTGAGAAAAGACTCGAAGTCCACGCGAGCTCAGCCGGAGACAAAATACATGTACATATAAATTACATTTAAACAGAAATACATTAAAGAATAAAATGAAGTAAAGCTTAATGCAAGAAATATATACTAGAGGCGTCAGCGACAGCAAACAGCAGAGATATTAGTGGATCGGCATTTGGTTGTTGAATGTTAAAGAAAAAACTGTAAACTGAAATTTTCTGTTAAACCAACCTGTGACTCCTTGACGACCTCGACGGCCATTTAATCCATCACGACCAGGGTTACCTGGCCGCCCGGGTGGACCTCTTTGGCCAGGAAGACCAGGTTTCCCAGGAATTCCATCATCACCTATAAATTTGCAAAAAATAATTATCTAACGATTAAAGATAATAATATTTTATTTCTTAAAACGCATTTATATAAATTGCAATGCTTTTACAAAATTATCGAACTACAAATAGTGATATGATGAAATACTTAATTGTGCTGAATACTGAAAACTTTTAAATATTAACTATTAGCATCAGTTTTAAAAATCAAGTTTTCAAGTATGAGTATTTAGTATCGATTATAAAGTAGTAATTACAAGTAATTGCTTTTAGTATGAAGTATTCATATYTAATACTTAATACTTTATATATAATAATTAATGATGGTAATTGAACTGAGTGGAGCGCAATTTGGACCAAAATCATACAAGTGATTACGAAATTGCACGACCGTGTAGYGGGAGTGCAATTTGTTAATCACAAGTATGATTTTGGTCCAAAATTGCACGACACGAAGTTCAATTACCACTTAATCATATCCTTTTTGTAAGCATACACATGACTAGATGAAAAAATTTGCTTTTTCGTAATAAAATCTATCAAAAAGTGTGAAAATGTCCCAATTCACAGAGAAAAACACTTTGCAAACGCATTGAAGAGGCTTGTTTGATTGGCTGAATATAAGAATTCTATTCTGTGATTGGTTCTTTCAAAAAGATGCGATTAAGAGCTCAAAAGGATGCGATTAAGAGCTCCTTAGGATGCGATTTGGGAATTAATCGCACTCCTTTGAACCAATCAGATTGCAGGATTTGGTAGTGATTACAAAATGGATATGATCTATTATATAATTATTAATGATCATAAACCCGAAGTCGCTAATTTTATTGTGTTTAAGAATGAGTTCGCAATGGTTAAATTTCCAAAACAGTGCATTTAAACGGTGCTTTACGATCCGAATTTTCGGACATTTTAGCGATTTACTCAAAATCTAGCCCAACGATCTACCCTCATTTTTTGATGTTGTAGCCTTAGTAAACCTGGACTTACAGTAGGAAAATAGCGACGTTAAAGGCACAGTGTGGCCTCGCGCGTTTTTGCTTCGAGCAGCAATCTGAGGTGGACTTGAAGGGTGTTTATACCATTTCTAACTTTTTCAAACTTCTTTACCTGTTGCCCCAAACGAGCCTGTCTCTCCAATTGCACCTGGAGGTCCAAAAGCACCTACTTCCCCTTCCACACCAGGTGTCCCAGGTATTCCCTTCATTCCTTGCTCTCCTTTCTTTCCTGGCATACCATCAAGACCTCTATCGCCTGGAAGACCAGGTAAACCATCATCTCCGGGGGGACCACGAGGACCTGAAGTGGTGGAGCCTATAATGTTGAAGAAACGTAAGTAAAATAAACTATGAGGGAATCTCACTGTGAGGTTATCACCTTGTCACCTTATGAGGGGGTAATGGGGGAGATGGAGACAACGTCACTAAGGGATGAGGGGTGGGACAGGTACGATGCAGTGTGTCACTAAGGAGATAATGCGTAAACCTGGTGATGATCACTGTTGGTTGGGGGAGTGGGCAAGAAACGTGGTCGTCAAGGAACCAGCAAGACACAATTAGGGTCATCTTTAAAACAACACAAGCTGCGCAATTGACATTTACCTGCAGCTCCTTTGTCTCCAACCATTCCTGGGTCACCTGGTGGGCCATTGTTTCCGCGTAAACCTGGAAGTCCAACAGCTCCTTGTTCACCAGTGCCGCCAGGATTCCCTTTGTAACCAGTTGGACCTGGAGGACCTGGCAGTCCAGGGTAACCCTTCAGGCCAAAAGGACCGTTATCTCCTGGGGAACCTACGTAGGTATGGAAAAAGGACTTTTTTAGTTAACAAGCCGTACTGTTGACACTAGAGAAACGTTTGCGCATGCGTGTACTTCAGCATGTTTTCTAAGAATTTTTCTTTTCTGACATATTCAACACTGTGAGAGGAGAGAACATGTTTTTAGAGCAGTTCTCGTATGACTGTGAAAAGCTCAGTGCCGTAAGCGTGACGTGCCGTGACACTTTCTAGAATTTTAATTGGCTGATTTTTTTCACGCGCAATATGATTGGTCTAAAAGTGCCGTGACTCTGGCGTGACCATGTCCGCGCCGTGTTTATGCCGTGTTCCGGGTATTTGATTGGATGCAGAGTAAATTCTCGTGCAATGTGATTTGTCTGGCGTATCCCTTGCTGTGTCACGACCGTGTTCGTGCCGTGAACTTTTCACAGTCATACGAAAACTGCACTATACAAATCAAAAGTGCTGTTAACTGTGTGACTACACTGACCAACAAAAAGTAGCTCTCTTCTTACCTCGACAAGACTTGGCAATAGTCTGTTTGACATAATTAACCAAGTCATCGAAGCTCGTGGGCAGTAGAATATCTTCTTCATCATCTACTATATCCAACAGCTGCTTCTTGTCAACACTGCCAATGCCAATGGCAATTACTTTAGCATTTAGCTTCTTCAGAGGCGCAACTGCCAGAGGAAGAGGTGTTTGATTTTTGATTCTGTCAGTGCTGGTTTGGTTGCCGTCTGTCAGCAAAATCACAACCTGTGTTGTTGTTGGAAGAAAGTCAACTTATTCAAATATTGTATAATTTTCAAAGCCTCATGGTACAAACTAGCACATTACATGTTTCAAGATTTTTGTGTTTGTACATATTGCTGGTTTTCAATCATTCCCATGAGAATGAAATAACAAAATACACGGGGCCATGTTGGATGATATAGCAAAAGACACGGCGCCATGTTGGATGATATAACAAAAGAGACTAATGACGAATCTTTTGTTAAATTCATTCAACATGGCGGCCGTGAAAACCATCAATAATAAACTTATTAATTAGACCTTATTCATATTGAATTGAACGTGACAAACCTCTAGGAGATTGAACAGCTATTGTTTTTAATCTCGTCGGGATATCATCATTATTAATTTCGTATCCTATGGGATACTCATGCATTTTTCGAAAAGTTAAAACAAAGATTGTCACACCACAAATAATATCTACTGTATTGTATCAGCTTTATAGAGGTTTGCTGCTCAATGGAGGTGGCCACTTAATAGAGGTTGGCCGCCAAATAGAGGTTGGTCGCTTAATAGAGGTTGGCCACTGGATAGAGATTGGCCAGTAGAGTTTGGCAACTGGGTCGAGGTTGGCTAGTGGTTCTGCTGTATGAAAACTAAAACAAGGCATGTTTTTACCTTTCTTGAATTCGGTCTCATTCCCCCACCAAGTGTAAATAACTGTTCTGTTGCAACTTTTAATGCCAAATCTATTCTTGTCAGACCACGGGTGTGAGGAACTGACTCTACACGCTGCTGTATTTCTTCCTTGTTGTAAGTCTCATCAAATTTGAGCTGGAGAGAAGCTGAAGAGCTGTACTCGATCACACCAATATGGGTAAGGGTTGGCCCAACTTGGAGAAATTCTACGATGTTATTTACAAAAGTTTTCAGGAGGCTAAATTCCCTTCGTCGAATGCTACCAGAAGCATCCATTAGGAAGGCATAGTCAGCATTTTCTTGGCCACAAACTGGAAAGATAGAAATGCTTTAGAAACATTTTATGTTATGATACAATTAGGGATTGATGGATCATTTTTATTTTCTGTGCCAAACATGGAACTTCAAGAAGTTTGTTATTAATCATTGACCATGCTTGTGAAATGCTTTCTGTTTTATATGTGAAAATATTTTATGCCACTGATTTTTATTTCTACATAGAAGTTCGAGTAAGAGGAATACTTACGAATTCGACCAGGTCGTCCTTGGGCTCCATTTGCCCCTGGTTCACCAATCCCTCCGTCGGTTCCTGGGTAACCTTTTGGGCCTCTAAAGCCTTTAGGGCCAGGAGGACCATCCAGGCCTGCCCTTCCTGGGTTTCCTGGTTCCCCTGGCAAACCTAGTCATAATTTATCAAGTCAATCAAGTCAGTTTTGACACTGAATGGAACTGTAAAGCTGAAGTTATGCAGTGTCACAAAATACAATACATCTGGCAATAGTAAGAAAATTGAAGGAGTATACAATATATCCTGCAACATCAATAAACCTAACCAAGAATACAATACATCCTGCAACACCAAGAAACCTGACCAACAATACAATACATCCTGCAACACCAAGAAACCTGACCAACAATACAATACATCCTGCAACACCATGAATACAATACATCCTCAACACCAAGAATACAATACATCCTGCAACACCATGAATACAATACATCCAGCAACACCAAGAATACAATACATC